>JABASD010000090.1:0-126252 GCA_019776165.1 Pogonognathellus flavescens | reverse complement strand
GTAAATGCCCTGGGGAATTTATTAAAAATTCCCGAGTAGAATTCGGTGTATTACTGATGGCGGGTATTTTGCATTTTTGACACATTTGCCGTTAGAAATTGTCGTTGAATCTCATACCGTAGGTGCGGACATGTTGTGGGAGTATTCCAGTGGTAGTTTGGTAAGCGTAAATGCCCTGGGGAATTTATTAAAAATTCCCGAATCCGGAAGAGTGTGGTCTGTCGGGTAAGTTCAAATATGTTATGTGCATTAGGAGCCTGTGGCCTTTGGGCAAGTGCAGCATGCTAAAACAGCACTTTTTGGGGAAAATATGTTAACTTCACGTTGGTAAAGAATACATCAATTTTGCGCATGTATGCTAAATATTAGATTATCTCAGTACCTATAAAATATTTTCTTTATGCAATTCCATGGTATGGTGGATGCTGAATTAGGTACTTAAATCACTTAAATTCACTTAAAGTTAAACCACTTAAAATTCCCCTAACTTAAATCACTTAAATTCATGTTTCATGCTTGAACGTATCACTTATAACTTTATCTTATTATATCCATAGATCCAGATAGACCGTTTATGCCATACGTATGAAAGACTTACATAAGGATACAATTAGTATTATAAGACTATAATCCATGGAATCTTTTTATTTTTTTATTAAATATAAAATAAAACTGTTGTTATCATTTCGATTCTACTACTACTTACGTATAATTTAATAACTAAACTAGACTAGAGGTACTGTGCTTAGTGCCACAATATGTATCTGTATATTATGTATGTAGTATTACATGATGTAGTCAACATTAGTTAAGTAAATAATTTTTGCATGTACACAATTTTAGCATGTAAGCATGAAGAATAACCTGAAAATCGGGGAAATCTGAAATGCACACTTCACTCCATTCCACTAGTTAATACATTACATTTTACATTAAAGTTTTGTTATTATTACATTTGAGTAACTGTTTAAAAAACGTATCTTAATGAAAGATACAACGAATGGTTTTAAATGAACTGCATAGTGGATATAATTTAAGACAGTAATAGTGTTAAGCTGTTAATTAAGGTGTGAGTACATAATGCTATATGTTTGTTTTTAATTGTAATCAACTTAAAGTTCACGTTTTCATACTTTGATAAACATTGTCTACATAGTAAACGCATATGTATGTTTGCAATAACAATTTTTTTCATGAACTAATTTACAGAACCTTGTAATTGCAATTCCGAAATGACATTACAGTTTCATTCAACAATGTCACTGCTATGCTGCCGCAGCATATTACACAACAAAACAATACATATTATAATCAGTCTAAAGATTTTGTTCCAGGAGCACCACGTCTAGGTTGTCTCGGTTGATCAGGCATAGAAAAGCCCATTAATTTTGCCATTTCTCCTGCTGACCTTTCCCCTTTTCCTTTGAACAAATTCATAATACTGTTATATTCGCGTGTGCTCCGAAGACTATTTAAGTAAAGTTCGCCGGCTCGCAGAAGGTTGTCGGAAACGTCTTTACTTGTGTTATTTTTTACATCTCCTCTATTTAATAAAACTACATATTTCCAGGCGAGAGTCTTCCGAACTGGTACGATGTTAATTAAACGAAGTTCTCGATATAACTGCCGCAGTAACTGTACAGATTTCTCTCTTGAACAAGCCATTTTGTGTTTTGCAGTTTACAGTATTCGTATATTAGTAGTTTAATCTTGATGATATTGTTCCCGATTCAATTTTAAATTCATCAGAATAGCTTCGCCTTTCTGGTCTATGAGTCGTTTTTGGTTCCAGTTTTATTCAACCTGAAACACACTTAAAATAAAAATTATTTATTTATACATATAAGTTAAGTGCGTATTTATGCACATAAAGGTTTAGTAAAAACGATTATGCGATGACATAATGTAAATGCAATCTTCTTGACTTTTTTGACACTACAATACTATAAATAATAATTACAGCCTATTACTAACTAACAATGAACAACTAAGTAAACAAAAAAAATTGAGAAAAACCAAAACAATATATTTTTCGCTTTCTACATCCTATCCTACCGAATTTAATCGTTTTAGAAGACAACTTACCCACAGTATGATGTTAATTATTTTGTGCAAACTTATGATTAGAATCACTGATAAAAAAGCAGTAACACTGGACAAACCTTGTAGATTTAGATGAAACGAAAACAAATCCAATCCAAAAATCCAAATGTATGCATTCAGTGAATGAAATCGTGCTGTTTAAATCAAACTTTACTAAGCCGCGAAACAAGCAATCATTCCATCTTGCAGTTGCATCTCTGTGGAGTGTGTGGAGTAAAAGTGTATACACATATTTCCCTTTCTATGTGAGATGCTTCGCTGTGCCAATTCCCCAAATTGTCATGTAAAATCCTTCGGCTTTGCATGCTCTATCCATAACACAGAAGACGTGAGATTTTGGTTCTTACATTTAGTTACATTATATATATATTTACACTTTATTACTTACACTACTTACACATAAAGATGTTGGTGACAGAATTTATTTACTGTATATATTTGTCAATAAGTCTCTCATACTCATAATTTATAATATAAGTCATAAACCTTAAAATTATATAACCTACCTTAATTTATTAAGCACTTAACTGAAAAAGGTGTTTCTGAAAAATTGTAATTGGTTCTTGTCAAGAAATTATTATGCATTAAAATTCAACATTGTTATATACATATTATGTAACTAAACTTTAACTAAAGACACTTCGTTCGAAGTTCATATGATTTGATTCCATTATTATATAGCTTAAGTGTAGGACTTAAGGTTCATCGACATGGAAAGTGACTATTTTTATTAAGCTTGTTATTTTCAAAACAAGTTATTATGATGGAATTTGTAAAACTTACCGTACCATTGGGAATGTTTCTAAATATAAATTATTGTCCATGAAGTGTCATCAACACCTATACTATAAAGTCATACTGTAATACTACATAAACCACGAAATACTTTTTTATGTTGTAGCAAACCTAAAAGTGAATTTTTTCTGTGTAACATTTATTACTTTTGTATGAGTGTATTCAATAACTTTACAAATAACATCAAGGTAATGTTTAAGAGGCTCAAATTGAATACTCTTTACACATTATTATTAAATTTGTCCTTTAAAGTCGTGCTATCATCTTGCTCACATAATCATTATACGTACATATAAACAGAAGACATACATACAATACATATCTGTATAAGTATAGACTTATAATATTATGTATACAAAATTACATTAACATGCAGTACCAATGCATTCAATCTGCAAGTGCTCATATCTAAAACTAAAAGTGTTCGTTGTCGGTTAGATCTGCTTAGTTAAGTAAACTGGTTCTGTTCTCAACCAATAAGTTAAGACATGTACAGTGTTCACCAGTCAAAGCAGCTAGCTATATAGTGCTGCTGTACCATGTACCATACACAATCTCACATAAAGGATTAAAACTCCCTTTCAGTATATACAGCTAAAATCCGAATGTTCTGCCGTAATGTATGTATGTGCTTGAAATGGCATGCTATGTGTATTTACAAAGGATTCACCACTTACAATTGCGAATGCCAACCTCGTCTGTACACAACACACAGCGAAAGAAGAGAATTTGATGCGGTGTAGTGTTGTTGTGTGTATACTAACAACAAAAGCTAACTATAAGCTATACGCACATTTTTTTTAGTCGGCCGGGTATAGAAAAAATGCACAAAAAGTCGTTCTCTCTGTTTCTTCTTTGATATTATCAACTCAATTCACCAACCAAGTCATTATTCCACCTTCATTCCTGCCTCAACTCAACTTTCCTTAACATCAAGTTATTGTTCACATCTACATCCAACTGTCTATATATATAGTCACCCTGATTAGCATATTATACCGAAGAAAATTTACTGGAAAACATAAGAACACATAACTTTTCTATAGATGCAGCATGTGAAAAAGCTTTGTGCTTGCTAAAAGGTAATACAGCATATTAGTTGTGGCTGGTTATCGTGGATGTCGATGCTACCCAATTCATAAAAAATGCATCTCACCCCGCAAACCAACCCAGGTATGGCAAATGTAATATTTTACTAATATCAAACTACTTTACGAGTAAGTATGTTTATATTATACTTTAATAGTATAAGTTTGATATTATTATAAATGCCTGTAAAGGTAAAAGCAGTATATACTGTAGATTCCTCATGGATTTAGCATTTTGCGTTAGTCGTCCCTGTACAGTGGTAGTGTATCCTTTTGCATAATAATTATATAAAATTGAAATTCAGGATATATGCCATTATAGTGACTGTAATGTAGTTTATTAGCACTAAAGTAGTGGACCTATCAATGAATCCAAGTCATGTTACAGGTATCTAACTTATATAAAGTGTGTATACACACAGACTACGAAATGCACGTTAGTTAGCTTTGTTGGGAAGAAAAAAGAAATAAAACCTTTAGAGTTCTGTACTCTGCACAACCACGCATTCTACAATTCTACACCTACCATTTACTAATGCAGTCTCTCAAGTCTCCGCATTTACTATAAAATATACTTCTACCTTCAATATTCAATCTATCTTCAGGACAAGAGATTTTTCGCAAACGTTCCCAAGCTCCCACTTGCTTTATACAAAATGGCAATGTTCCTAAGGTTTTGTATTCTATGGTTCACCTGACTGGCCATTATCTAACAATGCGTATCTTCTCAACTTCAATGTGTGTGTATTCTGTATTGTATATTACTCTGTGAGACCTTCGATATACACCTTTCTAAGTAACTAAAGTAACTTTGCGTTATTATTATAGTCATGTAGTAGTTGTGTGTCTTCAGTTGTAACCTTATCAGTATCAGAGAAACGCCAAATCTGACTGAGAATGCTAAACACACAGAATATGCACGCAGTATACATGTAATGTAGTTTGTAAGTGTATTGCATATACATACAAGCATGTATCTTGACTTTTAAAAATCTCTTGTATGTAAAAACTTTAAGCATTTTTAATTTTCAATTTCTTTTTGGGGTACATCAAGATAATTTTTTTGGAAATCTCAAAAATGGTCAACTCCCGTCTGATCTAAAGAACATGTTTATCATATTATAACTATAACATATTAATACATACAACATTGTAATTATTATATTTATATTGTTACATTACATAATAAGACTTATAAAATGCTGTGTGTTTCCAGTCTACCCATCCTTTCTTCCTTACAACACACACACAGTATGAAGTCAAGGACCATAATTCTACCTAGTGCAAAACTACTACTAACAACGATAAAGTTTGTATATATAAAGTTGCACAGTGTACATGTACACTTGCATTAGTTGTGTCTGTGTGTTGTGCATCCATTCACCTTACATCACCTTTCGTACTATCAGCACATGAGAATTTAAAGAACTACTACTACTACTTCTTGTACATTTATACCGACAAGACAAGTATGTAGGTACATTCTTACTGCATTGCATTAATGGCATATACAATACACAGACGAGAGTAAGAATAAGAGTACCTGCTATTAA
This sequence comes from Pogonognathellus flavescens, assembly GCA_019776165.1. Classification (NCBI taxonomy): domain Eukaryota; kingdom Metazoa; phylum Arthropoda; class Collembola; order Entomobryomorpha; family Tomoceridae; genus Pogonognathellus; species Pogonognathellus flavescens. Next base: position 120,713 of record JABASD010000090.1, on the reverse strand, counting down.
AACTTGCATTCACAGCACTAAAGGTCAATTCAGTTTCGTTTATTTTCAAGCTATAGACTCATCTTCTTCGTCTTCTTGATTTGAATTGATTCTTTCCTTAGGTGCATTGCACATAGTAGATGCATTTTTACAAGTCCTTTCCACAACTAGTAGAATTTCATGAGCAGTTATTTTGCTTGTGTCGTTGTATCTGTCGCAGTAATCAACAAAAATGCTGCATGGTGTGAACAATTTTTCTATAGACTCAAATCAAGTACTCGACTCAAAGTATAATGTCTTCTGAACAATGCGTTCAAGAAAATAGGCGTAAGAACTAAAGAAGTGATTCGTATACCATTCATTAGGTAAATTCTTCGGAAGAACGTGTTTATTTTTCTACTGCTCTCGTTCTTATTAGTACGGATAAAGAATACAGTTGAATTAAAGTTCGGCAATTCAGTGCGAAGTGGCAATAAAATTTTTATGTATACTGTAACTTACACTAGTGTAAGTGTTTAATAATCAATATTTATTGGGTAACTAGTATTTATTGATAATATCTATTAAGGATAAATTTTTCCAAACACTTATTTGAATGGAGCATACAAGGTAATTCATAATTTGCAGATCTCTAGAACAAACTACCTGATTTATGTTCATAGTAAGATATTTTTCAATTAACAAATTAAAAATGAATTGCTACCAAACCAAAAATACGTAGTCAAAAAAAATTCGCTATGGGTCATTTAGTCCTTTTAAGATTTACTGATAAAAGTGTATGAATAAATACAGTTAATATATGGATAAAGATTTCAGAAATCATTAATTCTTCGTTTTCAATTTCAATACAGTATAGAGCAGTAATGATTTTCTAAACTGAATATTATTTGTTTTAATTTTTCCTGTATTCTTTTGTTGATTTACGTGTGTGCATTTTGCAAGTCTCATTCATGAGTTCTCTTTCAGTTTATTTATTTATTTGAGAAATGTTTCAAATTCTCATTTCCTACATTTCCGTTCTAAAACTCTCTGCGCTGCATTGTTGTGGCTATGTGGAATGTATAAAAGTGATTTTAATGCTGCAAGTGAGTTTAAGTTTATTCGTGTGAAGGTTATACTAGTGCCAATGTGTTTAAACAAATGTTTATGATGCTTCCGTGAAAATGAAGGATTTTATACATTTGTCCTTGAACTTGGAATCTATTTGTTTAAAATGTACTTGGATGGAATGTATTGTGGAGACATGAAGTGGAAACATTAAATAAGAGATAAATAGCTCAATTGCGCCAGGTGAACCAATTCTCTTTGTAGCCACGAGATTTTGAGTACCTAACTCTTTTTCTTGCAATTATTTCAAGGAAAGTCATTGTCGCGTGTACAGTGTGATAGTGACAAAGCAGTGTCAAGTGAATATAAGTGATGTGATAAAAACAAATGTCTTTTATACACGCATTCGATCTGTCTATAATACTTGTAAAAAAGACAATAATTTTCAAACATTCACATGAGATTCTTTTAACATTGTTCCTTTGTATTGCAAATTTAACGAGCATTGTTTACCTACTATATTTATGTAATCAATGTTTCGTCCAGTGAAAGATAAGTAAGGTATATCCCAGTGTATACCTAAAACAGGCAATTACTCTAAGTAAGTAACGAATAGTAAGGTGTTGTATTTGTTTTAGTTGATTTAGTTCAATAATATATACAGCGATACATATAGGTACTACAGATAGCAGGTACATCATCCGGTACATCTTAATGTAATTTATAAATTTTTCTAAACCAGGCATGCACGTGCTGATATATTCTATAAATTCTGTTATATCTTTTAGTTTGATTACTAAATTTATAGAGAGATGTGTGGTGTTGCTGAAGATTGTCGGCTGAGATCATCATTATGTATATTTTATGTATTATTATTTGAGATGCACAATATAAAGTTCCTGTAGGCTATAGATTTGCGTTACATTTCTATGTATGTAGATAGTAGAAGGTGTAGAGATGCCTTTTTGTTATTCCGGTAACTTTACAAAGATAAATCTCACGATAATTTTTTGTGGCCTTTAGGATTAAAGCTCACATAAAAGTGAAACAAGTATCTATGTACCAACATCTTTGGTTCCTTTCGTGTGTAAGTGCATCGTATATATTACTTTCTCATTTTGCATGTAAATGGTAATAAGAGTGATATAGTGCAAACATTTCTATTCAGATACCTGTGTGCATAATGCATAATATACATTCAGGTAAACACAACATGAATCGCCATATATCTTTGTTTAGCTCTTTCGAATATGAACGATCCTTCAAATCGTATCTTGCAGAAAAGTTGCTCAATCAGGGAGAACACGATTACACCTTTTTAGCTGGAGGGTAGGCAATGTATACTGTTAAATATTGCTTTTGGTGTTTGGATGTACAAAGTAGTCCTCCTTTGTACATTTTGTATGTTACAAGAGTGAGTAGTAGTAATTTACGAATTGAGGAATCGTTTTGACACATCATGTACGCATGTTGTAGGTATAACAAGGCCAAATGCACGATGGGCATGGGCAACCGGTCACTATACTAAAGTGACCGGTACATATACATGAACAATATTATTACATATTATTATTCCTGATCCTGTCTGCATGTACGAAAAGGACAACAGTAAGATTGATGTAGTTGAGTGTTAAGTTTAAAATTATAATTAAAAAATAAGGAGGAAATATTAAAACTGCTAATTTTGCAAAGTAACAAACTTATTATTGTACCGTAATTATAATCTTTGATTTAATGCATATTTTTGACACTGGGTTGCTTACTTTACAGTTACATTAAATAACCCATTCACATAACTAGTAGGTGTTTTTGTAGTATTGGGATATGCATTTTTAAACCAAATACACAAAATTTAAACTATTACATTATGGACACATTCAATCAAATTTTTCAGTACAGAGACTGTCCGAAGTTCAAAAACTCTACTAACCTGTAAATATTTTAATCGTGTGCTGTACCTAGACCTTTTTTCTGACGTCCGCACTATTAGTGTACGTATAAATAGTATGTATGGTAGCTACTATAGGTACATGGTGTACTGAAATAAATGTTTCACACCATAATATTCAATGTTATATCTTTAATTCATTCACAAAACAAGTCATAAAATCTCAATGTGTTGGAAATCACTCACTCAGTATGAGTATATACTTATCGTGTGCACCCGGCTTTCCAAAAGTAATACATGGATAATAATTGTAAGTACATGATATAAATAACATACTAGAGAATGCAATTCTTGTTTGCAAATGACAACTTTACTCACAAAATTTAATGACAAAAAATTAACATTTGGAGAAATTCTGTGTATAAAATATTTCTGAAGTTATATTGACCCTATTGTACTACCTTTATTGTTGTGTAAATGTGCATTATGCCGATAAAAATTCAATCTTCATATGTAATTATGTAGTGCCTAGTGCTTATACCTTTTCAGAAATGACAGACAGATGAACTGCATTTCTGTAGTCTATGAGTGTGTTGAAAAATTGATGTAAGAAAAGGGAAGTTTCTGTTGTAATTCAAAATACGCCCTGACCAAATAGTACAATTTTTCACACCATTTTTGTACTCGTATATGTATACATTACCATCGTGTCTTAAAGACACACTGCAAGCAAACTCGTATCAATATCCATCAAGTACAAGCAACCTGTCTACACAAGTCTACATTATTATTAAATTCATGAAGAACGAAACTGAAGCTTTGTTTAACACATTTGTACTACACGACCACTCTATCCGTTCTTCATCACAACTCACTGTGGTATATCTCTTGATGAACCAACTAAGAATCTCTGAACTAAAACGAAGAACTGGAAGTATTAAGTGTTGTGATTGTTCTCCTAATTTGTAACAATCGTCTGTATATATGTTTTATTGAACAATCACGCAATCACAGAAATCTTACCAATAATACAATTAATTAACATCATCCTGCTCAATATGGTACAAGAGATGCATTTGCACGTTTATATTTCGCCGTGTAAATGCACTCCCCTTGTACAAAATTGGGATTTGGAAATCCTACGTATCTACTTGGGCTACCTCAACTGTATTTTTACTCTACACCCTACGTTTTTACGAATTTTGCTTGAAAAAGTTGCGTTGGAAATTCCTGTAATGTAACTTTTTGCAACTACATAAATCTTGAGAATTATAATCCATGGAGCCACTTCATGTTTTGATCAGCCACAAGTAAAAATTTTGATCAAAAATCAAGATTATGAAAAATTGTTTCTTATCTATATTCGAAATGTTTAATCTTTGTATTATACTCATTAATATAACGTACGCTGAGTTTCTAGTGGCTGTATTGTAAAGCCTGTACATACGCACAGTATGTACAAACCGAAACTAACTGTCGCTGGCAATGTATATTATTGTTAGTATGCAGTGTGTGTTCTTTCCTAGAAGTTTTTGCAATTGCAGTGTAGGTGACTATAATTTATTAATTTAAGTGTTTGTGTGCACAATATATGTAATTGAGTAGAGATTGTAATGTAATGAACGTTCGAATCAAAACCAGCCACTTGATAATATATATAAATGCGTTTTCCCTGACTATGTTACGGCACGGGTTTATTGAGCGTAGAATCACGGCATAAAACACCTCATGTGGCTTACGGCAACACATCCGCTCTAAATGCATCCCGGGTAAAAAAAATACAATGATACGCTCAGGTAATCTACGAGTGTAACTACAACACTATAGAAGAGTGTTCTGCCAGCCCCCTTACGTAACCAACATCTATTAAATCTAAGATACACATCCGACAATAAATCAAAGCTATTAATTTTCATAACATTTTTAATCGTTGATTGTGACCAGTAATTGTTTTATGCAATCACCAGCTTGTAACGCTTATGTACTACCTATGTATAGGCTATAATATAAGTAGGTACTAAAAGTACGTTTACTTAAAATGTACAAAGCGAAAACGTGTAGTGTAGTGTACTTTTCTTAATCAACATTTCCCTATACAAGTGGCGGATAAAAGAAAGTAGTAAATCAACGTAAAATCAAGTCGTATTATTATTGATTGTACATATTAATTCATGTCATTATAAATTCATTGATGAGACGAATCATTTCATTTCAACTTGTGTTTTATTTTTCGTGGTAGGAATCCATATGCAATCGGAGACTAAGGGCAATGGTAATATTATAAGTAAAGCGTCTGTTTTAAATAATAAATACGCGAAATCGTTTTTATTTCCATTAAACCCAAACCAAGGAAGGAAACAGCTTCCTTATAAAAAAAATAAGTACACGCTCTACAAAAGTGTACTACGCATCTTGAATCTTCATACGCAGCAGTTATATATTTTACCTTAATAATGAAGCTCAAAGTAAATGAAGTTATTCTATTATTTTATAATTCAATCAAACCACTTACTGATACACGGACACGGATTTTGATTATGACAATCAGACAACTTTATTAGGTAGGTAATATTAATAGGCATTACATTTATCTTTAAATATAGGTACTTAACTTACGATATCACAGCTAACGTTTATGAATAGCTTTATAGGTGTAATGTAACTATTTTCGTCTAGAGCAAAAAAAATCTGAACATGTGTAGCGTGTACCTGTGTAAAATAGGCAAAACCACAGATACTGTAAGTTGTAGCTGTTTGCACAGTCAGATTCCCCATTTCACAGTACAGAGCAATGCCCAATCGTCTCATCTCATCCATCCTCATCTTCTCATCATTCCGAATTCCAACAATGAAAACAAGTAAAGCGACTATATCGTATAGGTGAGTGAGTAGACGAGTAATTTGTTTTCCTATATCATATACTTCTGACTGACTCCTTTTACTTTATACCACATTGCAATTTGCACAATACACTGGTGCTGCTGATTTTGACTAACAACACTCCCGGCATGACTTCTTGTGAAGGTCTGTCTGTTTAGAAACACAACAGAGGATTAGTTACGGCTATCATATATTATTTCAACACTGGAATATATCTACCTATCACCATCACATCGCTATTGTGGTAATGATGCCTTGTACTTAGGTAATTTCAGTTTGAACACAGTTTTCACGTTCCGTACACACATGAACATACACAAACTATGTAGAGATGCAATGCAGGTATGCATGTACAACGTACAAATGTACAAAACACAGTCACAGTACATATATCATATACAGACAATTCATTAAGCCATAGCGTTTTATTTGTTTCCTTCCTACCAGTCAGTAGTGCATTTTACACTTAATACTCTTCAATTCAGTCCTATATTTCCCGTGATGCTTTAATTTGCTAACCTTTTCACTCTCACATGGATTTAATAGCAGATTATTATTTTGCTACACACTTTACATATACAACATCGTTATCTCTTCTCTCTCCAGCTTGAGTTCTTGTGCTACTGCAGTCGTAGTCACTGAGTTTCACAGTTTATCGCAAGGAAAATCAGTTTTTGCTTGGCTGATTGCGTATACCTACACTTACACTAATGTAAGTACTAGAAGAGGCTTATCTGGCTTATCTGTATAGGTACTAGCTATATACAGGTACTTGTAGGTATAAAGCTGAACAGGATAATGTAAAAAGTATTGTGCGTGCAGTGAGTCGCTAAAATATGAAGAATCAAACAAGAAACTGAAGAAACAAAGTCTTCTTTTCTGCCCATTTCTTAGCAAACGCCAATTATTAACAAGAACCTCAGCTGAATCGTGAAACTCATTTTCCACCAGAAAATCAGTGGCTTGTTCATTATTTTCTCAAATGTGTGTGCCACAAGTGTTTGCAATGCTAATGTGCAACAAATGCCAATAGTTAAGTACTAACAACACGCAACAAATAAATTCTTAAAATACCTCACACGTTTATTATTTTATTAAAGCTGACAGGTGGAATATACCCCAATGATGAGCTTATTATTTTTGTTAATGTTGCTGGTTTAGTGCTAGTGCTAAAAAAGGATATAAACGTCATGAATAGTATTTACTGCAGTATATAATCCACTTCAATATTGTTATTCAGATTCATTAGCTTTAGCTGTAGTTTTGTCGCTGAAAGTCATTGGATTTTATATGGAAATCGTAAAAAGTCAAAACTCTCCTTTCATTATTTGCAGGCATAAAGACCCGCAGAATCTACACTAGCATTCTTTCCATAGTTTTAATGTACACATTTAATACACAAAGACAGCTTATAATATTATCGTTTTTATTGTTGGTGAACTAAAATAATTTGGAGTAGGTATGTATGTGATGATTTTACATCCTGACCTTTATAATATCTCTGGTTCATTACTCCTTTCATTATCATTATCATGAATGCCATCATTTCTAAACAAGTGAAAAAAGTTGCAAGTACCATGTATATGGGCGAAAGTATAGGGGTTCTATTTTACTATAAGATACTTTTTGGAAGTTTCCTGTTTTGTAAGTTTAGATTTAGATAATGAACCCTCTAAATAAATTAGAGGGTCTTACTACATTTAGATGTACCTACTTACATTTACGTTATAGTAAACTCTGCTACACTAGGTATGTTTTTATTACACTGGACCATGTCAACGTGATTACCTTGCTCGCTCTTCTACAATTTTTTACTTTCCGAATGTCGAATGTGTACTGATTAGTTGAGATGAGATATTAGTATTAGTCTATATAGGTTGAGCTAAACCACACAGTCTCACCTTCAAAGTTTATGAAGTACAAGTAGTGTAAGGAGGTACCTTCAATCTTATATAATACCTATAAATGAGTAATTCATAATACATAGTATACTTACCTATTACGTATCATATAAATGTACATCGTAAACGTTGATGTCGGCAAGGGAAGATTTTCATGCAATTATGGGATGCATTCGTAAGTAATTAATAAGATATCGTGAAATTGAAGTTTCTCGATACTTTATTGGTGTTGATTAAAATCTTGCCGTTTATCTGAATACAGAATGTGGTATTATATTGTAGTAATTAGTAATGTTGCTCATCCTAATGAGCTATACATACATATGAAGAACTATTATTAGGGGAAGTGCTACTTCATGGTTGGTAACAATTAAGGGCAACTTATAGCTATATCAAGCACATTAAAGGATTCGCATGTAGGTAATGTTTATTTTTTTAAAACGCTAATCATTCTCATAAATTAGTATATGTTTATATTGGCCTTTACAATCTTTATAGCAACATATCCACCTCCCTGCGCCAGACCGGTGTGGTTCTTCTATGTCTATACTACACTTGCTAGTACAGAATTAAGTACAGAAGCAAACCAATCAACTCTTTATGGTAAATAAATACCTACCAGATATAATTTATATTATATACTGATAGTTTGCTGACTTTAATTGAGTGTAATAATGACCGACAGAAGGAAAAATCCAAAATACTTGTTAATGTTGTACTTCTGTTGTGTGCACTAATCTCAACTTTTTTCATTCACAAATTCCCATGATTGGGAGGTGATTGGGACGTAATTGCAAAAAAATCAAATCATATAGAAAATATATAACATATCTACTACATCTGTGTATGAGGAAGTATTATATATTACAGTATTAGCAAATGAGGTCTCAATAGCAGTTGTGGAGATTAAGGAATAGTTGCATAGCTATAATAATGAATTTAATGAATTTTGCTTTTAACATAGGTAGAATAAGTACTAGCATTAATTATTTGGTTAATTTCACCAGTAAGAATAGAGATACCAATTGTATCGACGTATGACCTAGGTTGGGTACATTTACATTACCCAAAAAACTTTCTGATCGGAGCTACCAAAAATGTTATTCATTCATTACTCAATATTGCTATTATTGCATTTGAGAATTTTTCGGTTTTCAGTTAGTCCATATAACAGAGATGTTACTATTGCAATTCCTAAAGTAGATGGAATGGGAAAGTGTTAATTAATGCGATTTGATACAAAGTTGTTAATTCGCTATTGAATTTTTCTAGGTCTTGAAGTATTTATTGTTCGAATCCGGGAATCCCTTACAGAGATGAAGATGAACTCGCCAATAAAATAAGATTAGGGATTTCAGACCTTTTATTCCCACTCAATTAGATGATATTTAATTACTTTACTGATTAGTTGGAATCTTGAGTCTGATTGCTTATGTAGTCATTGTTTAGTGCTTTCTTTAATTTAGCCAGGCTTTCCTCACTAAATTAATTACCGTCCATTCCTCTATTCCATCATTTTCTGTGTGCGATGATATGGGATGAGACTTTGCTTTGTTCCATCTATAAGCACCTTGTTGAACACAAAGTGTATTGTTAGACGTATACCTTTCATCATGTTTACACGAGTTAAAATCTCAATAATACGGTTTAATTAGATACGTATTTACATTTTCTAGTAGTAGGTAGCCGGCAGAGTTAACTATGCAGAACCTTATATTCACTTCACAACTTATTACCCAAGTTAAAATAAAGATTATAATGCAATCCGTCTATATGGCAGCTTTATTAGATTCTGATTCCCCTTTTATAGTAAAGGAAGGAACCTGCCTCACGTATCACATACCTGACTGCGAATGCTATAATGAGTGAGAGTAAAACTACACCAAAGTGGTTTGACCATGCTACGGTGAAACACAGCAAAACTTTTAACTACTATGTGTGAGACTACCCACACTTGTTTCCAAAGATTCTTTATTTAATACTATGCTTCCCATTCTGGATGTATTGCAAAAAGATGGTGATGGAGATAAATCCAGTTTTTAACAAGAGTCTAGCATTACTTCTAAAAATGCAGGACCTGCTCAAGTGGCTCTACCGATGCTACTGAATAAAACACACATAGTTTGCCGCTAGGCATAGCAAATTGTAGTACATTTTCTCTATAAAAGGATTTTGCAATGTTTCTTCCTATGTGAAACGAAAAGAAATGGCTTTTATAGATGTAATAAATTTATCATCATTTGTAATCCGAAGAAATTAATTTATGTAGATCCAAATCGAGATACACGTCTAAATGACAGGAAACCCGTGTGCGTATCCATGTGTGGAGATTCCCAGCGTACTAGTGCGTACTTAACTTATGTAAACAATTATAATTGAAAAATGAATACGTAATTTAAGTATAGAACGGCAAATCTAAAATGCAAAAGAGAAAAGACATTTACAGTTCTAGTCAGTCCCTCTTATAAAAATAAATAAGTTTAGGCCGAAGTTGGCTGAATGACTCACGGATTTATTAAAGAGCAAATCAACATGGTCATATAAAACTAGCTTCGCTAGTAAATAATCATGACATGACACCCAAGCGCAAGAGATTATTTTATTAAGGAAAGTAAATAATACAATTACTCAATTTTTATTTCATCCCATCTTCATGTGAAATACTAACATCGGCTTGAACAATCTCCACTTTCCATAAGTAACCACACTAAAGTAAAACAATAATAATTTGAACACAAACTCAGACACACAAGTTCATTTTCATTTTTTATCACACACATAATATGCTACAATAAAAGCCGGTGTTTGCTGTGTAAACACAAGCTGTAAACTGCAACACGTGAAAATTAATTAGATTCTAAACCACTTTTAGTCTTCCTTTCTTACCACTCTTGGAATTTATTTTTTTCTATTAATTGATCGATTTGGTACCCTAAACACTTAGAATGTGCATCTAATGCAGGCATGTAATAAGGCATACCATAGGTTATTATTGAAGACATTTATTGTAATTGGTTACAATTTGACAATAATTTTGCGTTAATTATAATATAATATCAACAAAGGTAAGAGGAAATTAATTAAATAACAACACTACTAACATTATTACATTGATATAAAAAAACTGGTCTTGTAGACAACGCTTCCCCTCTAAAGTCCTTAGTCCTGGGCCTATATACACTTTACTTCACATTATTAAGTATAAGCAAGGCAAGCAATTTTGTTTACACGTAGTATATGTAATATTACTAGAAATTCGTCTTGGTAAACTACTGCTAATTGTTGCTTATTTAATACACACAATGCACTACATTACAGTTGTGTGCGGTATTAGCACAGTTCGAGATAGTCTAATCGTAAGTATATTGGATTTCATTTACTCCAAACCTTTTACTCATGTCTGATAAATATCGCCTGCTTAGAAAGGTAATACATTACCAGCAAACAGAGTCACGCGTATTTAAACTAAAACTTCTTAATGGAAAGTTAGAAGCAGTTAACAAACAGTTACTGCAAGGAAGGGACGAATTAACATTTTTGCTAAATTAATTATTCTATGTACAAAATAATACATATCTACTAAAATTATGAACTACTTATTACACACCTAATTGACTTTTTAAGAAACAACGTTTATCTAACAGAGAACAATTAACTAAACATTACGAGTACTGCCTCCGACTACCAATGTTAATTCGCTGCTTCGGGTTTGACTTCTACTTTATCGGTTTCCATTGCTTCTTCTTTCTTATCCTTTTTACCGTCATATCCAGCCTCACTTTCGTCTGCCTCTCCACCAGCACTATTATTTCGTCTCCTCTTTCGTGTGTTGAACAAACCTTTCTTAACAAATCTTGGCAATGGTTCAATGCCCAATACTTTGTGAATCTGTCTAAAGGCTATTTGACGGAGCGCGATCTGCAATTTATTAACAAAAAATTCTAAGCATACGTCACAGGAATTTAATGTTTTGAACAGTCCATGCACAGAAAGGAGGCAACTCATAATTAAACTAATAACATAAACTATTATTTAATTGACATAAATTACCTGTCCGAAAGCCGTAATATCTTCTCTTTGTTGAGGAGTTAATCCCTGAAGAGCATCAATTGATTCTTTTTCACAAGGATCAAGAAGTCCAGGTCCTGTTGAAAGTATTACTCCAGCAGACACAACCTCCAAAACAAGTCGTAGTGCTTCTCCGGGACTAATAGGTAATCCTGCACTATTTATTGCTTTTTCAGTAAGCAACTCTATTGCCTGTAATGATAAAACAAAATAGTCATAATCGTGTGGAACAAAAACGTTTTGCAATTGCATCAAATCAAACTGATAAAAATTATTACCCAACAAGACAAAGAGTGCCATGCAGCAACTCGTTGACACAAGTCTCTCAGAATTCGAATGACGATGACACAGCTCTGTAAAGCCGTAGCTCTAGCCTAAATTTTCAGATTTGGGAAACAAAATTAGTATAAACATCCATTGAGCTCATAATTTTAAACAGAAACAAAACCACGAAATTAAATTGCACTTCATAATGAAAAGAGAACATATATTATATAAAAATGAAATTTTGTTCAAAACGTAATTTAATTTTGTAGCCACACTAAGCAGACTACTATTTACGATAAAATCACAACTATTCATAACTATTGAATTCTTTTATAATTATAATTATAACAAATTGGCAATTTAAATGGCAGGTAATCTGCCACCACCTCAGAATTTATATGATTCCTTGACTTAAAAACTTTCCAGCCTCATGGCATAAAGATTCGTTCACAACGAAACAAAAAAATCTACAAGAGTAATATTTTAAGAATACTTTTAGAATTTGTTCCTTGTTTTAATAAAAGTAACATAAGGCTGCAAAGACTTGCTACTTATCGAACATGTGCCTTAGATCTGATCTTATCCATTCATTTATGTGTGGGAAATGATGTATGAGTATCAGATTCATAAATAATTTACTGGTTGATTTCTCAAACCCTATAGAGTAGTGCAATTGAAAGGGAAGTTTGAAGTTAGAATACAGACAAATAGGCTTGAAAAGGTGACAAAAACAAGTCTAGAGCACATGCACACCTGGAACCACTTGGCATGTCGAAGAGCGGCCAAAGCATCTAGGCATTTCTCCTTGTCCAAAAGATCAGGTGGGTCCTTCACCTGAGTTGCTTGGGCCTCTACACTCGAACATTTACACACATCAGATCAGATTATATGGTCATTTACAAACCCACAAACCCACATTCAATTTACACGATGAATACCAACTCCTACTAAAGTGTCATATATTTACATAATAATAATGTCAGTCAAACAAAGTACACTTTCTACCCAAAAATACAATCACAAAAATGTCAATAAAAATATTAGTTAAGTCGTTTTTGAAAAAAATCAAACAAACAAAAATTAAAAATCAGACTGCCATAAATTAATCACAAAATTAAAATTAAATAAATTGAAAAAAATTTATCAGTCAGAATCTTTCTGAAATATTTTCGATTGGTGGGGTGCGGGTTTGACCGGTTCGATCGGTCTGAGTGTGAAAACTGTCTAAGGTGGTGGCTATGGTGGTTTACTTCCCTTGCCCTCCAAATTCTCAACATTTTTATAAATGTTCGCTTTCACAAATCTTTTCGAGTTTTCAATTCTTTTCTTCTTGAGATTGATTGATTCATTTCAGTCGGTACAGAACTGTAGAACAATTTTCTGTGACATTCACACTTGATCGGCTCGGCTGAGGTATATAAGTACAATGGTTGATTTATATAAACACAGAGCACTTGACACCCGTTTTTTGATACCGGGAGAACTTGCTGAAAATGAGTTTAAAGATGCGAAGAACCTCAGCAGAGCCCCCAGTTGCTTCTCTCCTTTCAATTGTAATTAGAATGGCTAAGACGTCATCAATTCCAGACTCGAAGTCACTGCAAAAACCACTTGAAATCTCTAGGTTGTGTCCATCACACAAAATAGATATATACTTTTAAGTTTTCATTTTATGAACAACAAAAATACTAACCGAGACATCACTTAACGTACCCATAGCACTCTTCGTGGAAACTTTGCAAAGACCACTGCTTTTCTGAGCTTTTAAGTGGTTTGAACAAGTGTGTGTTTACATTCATTGCATATAACACGTTCATCAATTAAACATATTATATTAATGTTTTTTAAAAATTCTTGTGACGTGAATCGCGATTAATATTTCTGAAAAACCATTATGTGAGCAGCACCAGCACCCACATAACGAATTTCCATCGACGTACATACAATTTTTTAAAAACCAACCAACCATGAACCAACCGACCTGTGTAGACATTGCTACCACCCCTACAACTGAGATATCCCTTTATCTTACCACCAGCAGGTTCTAGTCCAGTAGTCCTTAACAGAGGAGACGTTAAAGTCACAGTTACTTCAATCTTCGGTTCCACAGTCGAAGAGATAATTATTGCTGCAAGTTCTGTTTTCTTCTGAACTTCATATTTTTCTTCCGCTGCAACGAGCTGCTTAGAAATAAAGAGTTAGAAGAATGAAACTTGACAAACTTAGCTAAGTAAAAGGAATGAGGAATACAAAAAATATTTGCAACTCACTTGCAGCTGCTTAGGTAATCCGTCTGCTACCCTATCCAACATAGCGACTGTAGGTCTTTCCGAGCAAAGCACGACGAGCTGAACCGATCGATCACCTTTAAGAAGCAATCCTTTAGCTAAATGTCCAACTCTCATAACACCCTTCAAAATCCTGTTGGCCTGCAACTCAGCTTCAGATTTCTGCGAAGTCTCCCTGCAAAAAACATATTGGAAATTTAGTTGTTATCTAACTATATTGTATTACTATTATATATTAAATGACGCTATAATCGAAACTATTCCCTTAGGGCACTCAAAATGGTATTCATACTTACGTTTCTTCCTCCACTTTTACTCCGTTGACTTTTTTAGTTTCGGGTTCTGAAGCAAAATGATCCGATACAAATTTTAAAGCTTTTTCTGTATTTGACACAATCTTCTGAATTGCATGTAATTCTTCTTCTTTAGGATATATTTCAGCATGTTTAGCCATCACATGGCGATCTTCCATGCTTTCGGGTCGACGAATAAGTGGTGGAATGAAGAATAATGGATTAGGGCCTCCGTACTTTAAAAAGAAAATATCATTACATTTAAAATTCCTTGCTGATCTTGAGTTAGATGAATAATTAATAAAGCGAAACAAACTTACTGCAGGGCCTGGTCCAAAACCGCGTGGTCCTACAGGGGGAATTAATGGAACTGGCGGACCTCGGGGAAATCTATACAACACGGTTTAAATAATTAATCATTGCTACTAAAAACTATAATAGCATTCATCATAATTACTATTAATGCACATTGAAAACTAAAATAAGATTAACACAATAAGGTACATACGGTTCTGGCTGCATTTGGTTCCTTCTTAAACTAGTATTACGAGCCGATCGTCTCTCCTCAATCTTTTTCTGGCGACTTGAAGGCTTCACGTCAACAACTAAATCAGGATTGACTTTTTTCTTGTATTGCAGTCGATGTCGTCTCCCCTTCATATGCATCTCTTTAGCATTAGGATCATTAAACCGGCATTCACATAATTTACAGTTGAAAGAAACTACTTTTCCTAAAATTGAAACAAAATAGATTACCTTTTTATATTTAGGGCAAGAAATGAAATGTCGGCAACTTTGTACCAACTTGCAACACTGCTGTTTATTGTAGAATTGAAATAAAATTAGTTTCTTACCTTCATCACTTCTAACTTCTTCTATGTAGTCTTGACCAACAGGTTGAATGTCTTTTTCGACATAAACTGAACTATCGGTTGATTTTAAAGATTCTGACGACGCAGTCTGTGCTAACGGCACAACTCCTGCTGTACTCGCCGCACTGCTAGCAGAAACAGCATTTGCTGGCTTACTGGTTTGGGCCGGTTGACCATTGGTTTCAGCTTCCGTGTTTGCTGTAGAATTGGTGCTCGGAGCATAACGGTCGAAATCAGTTTTCGGTCCAATGAAGTTAATTTTCGGAGTCACTGGTTTGGCAAATGAAACAGGGGGAGTAGCCGCGGTTGCTTGTTGGCTGTTCGCGGATGACACATTTGCAGTAATTGGAACTTGTTTCAACACAGAACCTGTAGATAGGGCCGACTGTTGAGTGACAGATGGAATTGCTGTAGGTGCCGCTATAACGGTAGGATTGTCCGATGGAATAGGTTTTCCTAATTTTGTGTGCAGTTTTAGCACTTTCTGATGTTTAGCTCCCCTGATATGAGCAGCATACGCATCAGACCCAGTGCAAGTGACATCGCATAATTCACATCGCAAACCTGCAGGACTTCCTTTGGTAACAGTTGGTAGACCAGCCTTCTGTGCAGCTTCCTTCTTTTTATGCTTTTGTCCTTCTAAATGTTCTTTATAAGTTTGGGGTCCAGCGCAGCTAATTTTGCACACATCGCAATAATGCAGTGCTTGAGGCTTAGGTGGAGGACGCTGTCCTTTCAGCTTATTCATGTGGTGACCTGGTGTTCTTTTGTAGCCTAGCCCTCCTTGTCCTCTTCCAGCTCCACTGGAACCTCCTTGAGCATATGCTGTTACTGCGTTATAAACAGCAGCATCATAATTGGTAAAACCGGTCGCTGGAATTATAAAATGAATGATTCTATCAGTTCGCCATACTTTCAAAATTAATATTAAATATTAATTTCAAAAATATGTCAAAGCTTAAAATTACAGCTTACATTTTGCAGCAGGTTGAGCTGCAGGTTGAGAAAATCCAGCGTACGACGAACTTGTTGTTCCAGCAGTGTTAGCAGAATACGAAGGATACACTGTAGAAGTCGCAGCAGGACGAGCCACAGCTGCTTTATTCGAAGATATAGGTGTAGAATAAGTTTGCTGTTGGGTTTGTTGGGGATAATAACTTTGAGCTTGGGCTGTTTGACCAGCGGGACGAGTGTAGCCACTGATTACATAAGATTCCGCCGCGTACCCTTGAGTGGGTTGAGGGGCAGCCGGTGCCGCCGGTGGTGTATGAGTGTACTGCTGTTGGGAAGTAGCATACCCTTGAGTAGCAGACTGTTGAGTTGGGTATTGATTTCTAAAGGAAAGATGAAAATAATGAAAATTATTTAAATATAACCATAGTCAATAGTCATAAAGCAAAACATATTCTTTTATTTTGCATATTTCAATCTTAATCTTACATAATGTACAGAATAATTGCACTTACTGATATTGAGTACCGCCGTGAGTGAATCCATAATAATTGTTTGTTGCCATCTTAGCTTTGACAACTAAGATCACCTGTTTAACCTTTAATACAAGTCAAAGCTCACACGTAATTCTGAAAACCACAAAATAAAGTTGCAGATTCATTAATAATACAATCACAATCAACTGAATCATCAATTACAAAACCAAATAAAGGTCAAGCTTTTGAAGATGCAAAAACAACCAAAACGCGAATTGTTGGCTATTATAAATCATCATTGAAATAAAATATTAGAAGAACTGAAACAGACATCATACTGATCAGACAGTAACATTGAATATGATATTGACGAATTTAAACCTTCTTATTCGTCTAAATAATGATCGATCAATCGATTATTGTTTAATATTCAATCAAACAAAACAAACAATAAAACAAATTACAAACCGCAGTTATTAATATTAATCTTATTAAATGGTGAATAATGAATGTACATTCCATTCCATACATATTCTTCAAACACAAAATCAGCCGATAAACATAATTGATTATGATTTATTAATTTTAGTATTATTATTTCAATTATTTTACTGTTATTCACCTTTTATCTCGAAAGTGATGACTCGACCACACCACAATGGAATGACTGCGATGTTCACGTTAACGATGACACGCTATTCTTAAATTTACAATCTAGTTGCTGTTGTTTCTATGATTGGACACTTTCACAACTTTAACTAATTTATTTCCGGACGTATTAACCAACTTAAAGAGCAAAAAACTCCGAATTTTTCGGTTATTTTGATGAATTTGTAATATGTTTTAATTTTTGATCAGCTTCCGCAAAATGATGAATGAATGATGATGGTTCCGCGTTCCGCCAGTTGCGACGATTGACGATTGAGCAAAGTTCTAACTTCCAAATCCAAAGCACATACGTCACAACATGGCAGCGCTGATCGAAGTAGCTAATGTAAAATCCACACACACACCCGCTCACTTTTCCCTGCTTGTATTTAGTAAAAGGTTCGTCAGTGGGAATTTCCACAGCCGGCTTTAGTTGCGCGCAAGTTTTACAAATACATCAACTTTACGCATATTTCTTACCTTCAAGGGCGGAACAAATTAAAAATGATGTGTAAAAAATTCAGTTGGTTTATTACTTGGGCTTTCGTACTCTTTGGACTTGCGCCTATAAAATTAATCATGCCATGGAAAAAGTTAGGTGTTTTTTGTAAATTAAATTACATCCCTCAATCTGGGGACTGGGGGATAAGTACTAAGTGAAAGATTACATCTTCTGTTTCATTTTCGTCCATTTCAAGATAAGTGCTTAGAGGCATTAACTTCCCAGTTCGGTGTTCGGGAAAGACGAAATCCAAGCTTCGCAAGGAAACAATGATTGATATCGCATCGGTGCGTGGCCTGCGCGGTGTTCACCTTCGGTGTTATGAAACTTCGGAAATAACATGCGAAAGTGCAGACATTTTCAGGAAAAATGTAGTATTATAAAATCTAATTACAATTTACACAACT
Source organism: Pogonognathellus flavescens (assembly GCA_019776165.1). Classification (NCBI taxonomy): domain Eukaryota; kingdom Metazoa; phylum Arthropoda; class Collembola; order Entomobryomorpha; family Tomoceridae; genus Pogonognathellus; species Pogonognathellus flavescens. The sequence goes on along the minus strand of JABASD010000090.1, from coordinate 102,246 downwards.
TTTTATTGAAAAAAGAATACTTATTAAGACCAGCATCATATTTTCTTTTGCAGAGACATCGTGAAGGGGTTTATAGGAAACCAAGGAGTTGCGGGATATTGTTACGGTTTGGATCAATAAAATAATTTATCTGGCGAATGGATCCATACCAGTGGAAAGAAAAGAAGCATTGATTTTGGAAGTCTTCAACAGTGAATCAAACATTTTGCTGAAAGCGGAGTTTCATCCACCCAGTTAGAGGATTCCGCATCTCTTCTATTGACTTCATGGTCTTCAGCGTTCATGATTGATGATATTAACATTATCCACCCGGCGCCCGGCATACAGTTCTCGTGTAAAAAACAACCTCAATTTGATGGGCTTTCTGTAAGTACATGTGCCAATTTATTATTTTTGTGACGCAAACACAAATGTATGTATGTAATATGTATTCAGGTTTTAAAACTACAAATTTAATTTTAAGCATTTAGTGTGCATTATACATACAAGTTATGGATGGTAATAATTGTTCAGGATAGTATATTGGTCAGTCGGAACGCATTTTTTCTCAAAAAGCCCAACATGACTATAATATTGTATGATTCAGCCGGCCGACAAATCTGCTTGCTCCTGCGCCCGTATCTGCTCTTTACTATATTATTATTATCAATCTCTCGCTCTTCTGGGAAGGAAAGATGATGGTTTGGTTGGTATTAGTTGCTGGCTCTGTGTTTCTGCTGCTGATTCACTCATGCACTGGCATTGGCAATGAGTCAATGATAGGATAGGTTATGCATGCAAGCAAAGCAAATAGACTTGCATGGTTATTTTTTAGCGAGAGTTAATTTTGTATTTCTTGAAAATTGCTTTCAGGGGACAAAATTTGTACAGTCCTAGTGCTATTATAAGTATAGTCAAATCACAGTTGATGTCAAGTGCTTCACAAAACTTACAATTGGACCCTTATTCGAAAACAACGATTTGCAAAATAAGTTTTGGCTTTGTTGACGGGTGCGCTGGTGGCCTATTGTAGGTGGGTGGTCGATTTATTTTTATAACTTTTTCCTTTTTAAACTCTACTTTTTATGGCGGATTTGTTTACACATTTATCTTTGTATCAGTATGATGCATTATTGTTGGTACTTGACGTTGACATTGCGTGTATCTCAAAATATAGTTTAATGAGAGTTTAAGGTAAAGTAGCTCGGTTTAAATAATTATTTATTGTTCCGTATTAATGTACACGTTCTTGATGTCTTCAACTATTCTCATAGAAGTATTGCAATTTTGATTTATACATTATAATTTTTGCGTTTTAAACTTTTATGTGCTTAGTACTTTATGAGAAGTGCAATAAAAAAAACTTTATTTTATTTTTATATAAATTTTTATATAAAAACATTTATTTTTATTTTCAGGTTGATCATCTATGATAGTCGAAGAACAGAGCAAGTGTTCTAAAATGAAAATAATGTTTGGATGTATTGACTGTGAAATGACAAAGTGAGATTGCAAATGTCAACCCGCTAATCGCCCTCCGAGTGTCAAAGTAGTCATCGCAATTTGTAATTATAATATGACGCAGGTCTGTTAGATGTTGTATTGTAAAAACTGCTAACTACAAAGCAGCTTTAATTTCTCATCTGAGTATCTTACGAGAATCAGTATAGTAAAGTCGCATATTAATCCATACCAAAGCAACAACCAATTAATATATAATATACTGAGCAAGTGAAAATGATATTATTACATTAACAACGAATGATAAAACAGATGTAACTAATCTGTATCGAAAGCCTGAATTCAAGAAGTAATAAATTACACAGATAAGAAAAGCAAGATTGATTTTATAGCATAACCTTCTCTGAAAATGGATTTTATACGGTAATAAACTTTAATTGATTTTCTTTTTTTACTACATTATATTTATCTTATCAATCAATCAATATTCGGACTCTGAATTGGCTGAGAATTGAAATATTTAGTAACATTTATGACTTTTTCTTAAACAGATCTACTCTGAGTTCCCTACCTTTACCACCTCCGCCCACACTTGAGGATAATATCGGCTCCGGGTTATTGGATGATTTGGACAATTTAGGATTGGATTTTGAAGGCGACAACGGTGATAACAGTCCTACGGACAATGTATTGGCTCCACCAGAATCTCAGTAAGAGAGTTTAATTAGATTTCGTCAACGTGTAATGTGCATTATTTTAATCAAAGCAGTTTAATTTCATGTTTAAACTGTGCGATAAAGATGGTACCATGGAAGGTTGGATCGACATACAACGGAAGAGAGATTACGGACTGCTGGAAAGCCTGGAAGTTACCTCGTTAGAGAAAGTGATCGGAAGCCAGGATCTTATGTACTATCTTACTTGGGCAGAACAGGAATAAATCATTTCCGGTCAGTTGGAATTTTCTTATCAACACATATATTATATCTTGAACATCCTGTTGTAACACTCGTTCTTATAATTAGAATTACTGCCGTTTGCGGGGATTTTTATATTGGAGGACGACAGTTTGACTCACTGATGGACTTAATTGGATACTACACAAGCGTATCTGATTTGCTCAAGAAAGAACGTCTTCTTTATCCGATTGCACCACCAGAACCGGTTAATGATAAAAAACGAGTCATGGCTATTCTTCCATACACTCGCATGCCTGACACAGATGAATTGAGGTTTATACTAAAAATATAATTTTTCTGTGTCATACTAACCGAATGTTACACTATAATTTGAACTTTCTTTTATGGTTTCAATGTAGCTTTCAGAAACAGGATATATTTTTCGTCCACAATGACCTGGGAGATGGTTGGCTTTGGGTGACCGCCCATCGTACAGGAGAGCAAGGTTTAATATTCAGAGACTTGGTGGAAGATTTGGATGATATGATTGATCCCAATTCGGTTTTCTCTTGGTTTCATTCCAATGTGACTAAAGAAGAAGCTGTTGACATGCTTGTGAAAGGTATGCATACTTTATACATTAAATTAGCCACCTTAAATATCAATTCATTATTTCGTACTGATGGATTGTATTGTCGGTTACAGCTGGTCCCGGAAGTTTTCTAGTTCGTCCTAGTGACAATTCGCCTGGAGATTATTCATTATTTTTCCACATAAATAATCAAATCCAGCGTTTCAGAATCGAAAAGAAAGGAGTTAGATATCTCATGGGTGGACGAACTTTTGAGTGTTTGGAATCTGTTATCAATCGCTATCGCACTGAACAAATAGTTGAAGGACATTCTTTAGGCCATTCTGTGAAAAAGGTATGTACACTACTCTAGTTAATAATTCTCCACGTTTTTTGTTGTGTATAAATAATCTTATCTGTTACGAATGTTGTGCTAATACTTACTTGTTTGTTAGTATCCTGTCTTGTTAAATCAACATTATTGTTCTATGTAGCAGAAGCAGCATTTATTTTATTTTATGACCACTACTATTTCTATCAGTACACATTCTGTGGCTTATGATTGGCTAATATACAAACAGACTATAAATTAAATGATTATATTGACATAATGACATAATAAGTAGCGCAATGTTGCAAATAATTGCAGCATTCTAATTTGAAGCGCATTGAAGTAAAGTGTCAGTTACAGTTACAAAACTTAGGTTTAGTGTAGAATAGAATAACGGTATTTGACATGATTGTCAAACTGTTTTTGTCCATTTGGTTGTGGCTGAAAAAATATTTTGGATGTCTCATTTGTCCATTTACTAAATCTCCAACTATTCAACAGGTTCACAATGATGCAGATGGTCAATACCAACCAGCTGAGGTTAAAAACCCGGAGAAGATTTATGCTACTTTACAAGAGTGTCGAGACACAAGTGGCATCAAGAAGACTGAGGGTAACTTATCCTAGATTTTATTTTTAATTATTTCGCCGTGATATTTGACTTTCTGTTAAAAACTGTGTTTTGTTTTGCTACGCTTGTGTATAAATACTCTTCGTACACGTTATAATTTCACTGATCTTATTAATTTCAGTGTGTAAAAAATCTGGATATCTGTACAAGCGGAATGAAAAAAACAAAAAATGGAAATCCATGTTCTTCGTATTACAAATGGACGGAACTGATACTCATTTATTAATCTTCGAAAGTCCCAAGGTACTAATGTAATTATCATTTTTATATTATCTAATTACGTTGAGCCATTTTAATTTATTTTGAGGTTTTTGAATGACATCTTAAGCTGAATACACATTAATGTTTGTTAAATATAATTGTACTAACTTGTTAACTAAACTTTATCTTGCCTGAGATTGAGAATGTGGAGAATATCAAAGAATGGTATTCTTAATGCAAAGACTGAAATTGTTTCGTCGGTTATTGACAGAGAACGAAGCCAAAAGGTCTAGTAGATCTTGGATGTGCGTATTTGTACCCTTTGCATGACAGTTTTTATGAAAAGCCATTTTGCTTCCAACTGGTTGAACGGGCTTTACCATGTCTGGCCACAAGTACCTATTTGTGTGCCCCGAGTTTGGATGAACTTCAGGTAGGTTACAAAAATAATTTCTACTTGGATTTTATATATAAAAGTCAATGACAAGTTAACTTATCCTTATGTGATATTTAATGTTTTAGGAGTGGGTTGGAATACTGAAACCGCTATGTGTTCCCCAAATGGCCAGAGCACCAAAAATAGCACGCTTAAGAGAACTGCGCTGTTTGACTTTGGGTATTTTAGAGGCACATAGACTGCCGTACAAATTAGTGCCAAACCCAATGTGCATCTTGTCTCTAAATCAAGTCAAAGTTGCTCGTACTAAAGTCAAAACTGGTTATGACCCTGTGTGGGATGAAGAATTTACACTTGAGTAAGAATATTTTAATTGTAACATTATTATTTTCCTTTTACACATTTTATTATACCTGGTCTATTACTAAATAACAATACTAGATTATAGAATCATTATTGGTGATACACGAGGTAGACATTGTAGAAGACAGATTTTACTGTCGAAAGTTTGTGTTAAAAGTTAAATAAATTCAATAGTTATTTTGCATTTCAATGTCTATTTCGTGTATCACAAATGATGATTCTATAGAAAAAATCCGAGGTATAAGAAGTCTCTTGTACAATACTAGATTATTTATATGATTAACTCTGTTTTACTTTTAGTGACATTCCACCGGATGTGATTACATTTACAGTAACAGTACTCAACAAAGGGAAGAGAGCAAAAGACTCGGAAGTGGCTGAGATTACAATCGATTTAAAAACTCTAGCAAATGGAGAAGAGGTGAATAATACTATAGATTTGACAAACGGTTGTTTTGTTATCAACTTTGAAAGATCAAAATTGATTAAATTGTATTGTGATTTCAGAAAGAAGAATGGTATTCTCTCAGTGGAATTACACCCATTGGTGAATGGGGTTCTTTGAGGTTGCGAATTCGATATATGAATGATCTCGTGATGCCGCAAGAAGAATACTCACCATTGAAAGAGCTACTCTTGGATTCTAAAATGGAAGCAGTGCGAGCCCTTGCTGATGTTTGCCATTCCAATAGAACTGTTTTGGCGAATTCTCTCTTGAGGATTTTCAGATTTGAGAAAAAGGAAGCAGATTTACTGTCTTCTCTTGTGGAACAAGCGATTTTCAAAGAATCTGAGCAAACCACATTATTTAGAGCTGATTCTTTGACAACTACTTTGATGGATTTATATATGAAAAGCGTTTGCGAGGATTTTCTACACGCAGCTGTGTCAGAGACGGTGAATCGAATTTTAGAATCCAAACAATCTTGTGAACTAAATCCGAGTAAGATGGAACCAGGTGGAGACAATTGCGCCAACGCAGAATTCCTACTAGTCGTGTTGGATGAAGTCACCGAAAATATTTTTATGGCTTACGATTCATGCCCACCGTAAGTTGAGACAATTGTTAAGACAATTATTGTAAAGCACGTAAAAGTATTGAAATTGAAGGACATAAATATTTTGTTTTTCAGCACTTTACGATATATTTGTGGCTGTTTGCAAAGAGCTGCAGTGGCAAAATGGCCTAATGAGAGACTAGTCAAAGCCCGAGTGGTTAGTGGATTTATTTTTCTTCGTCTTCTCTGTCCCTCATTGCTCAATCCGCGCCAGTTTAACCTAGTATCAGGTAATTACTACTACTACACTATAAACTTTTATTATCAGATAGTTCAACATCTGAAACATATCTTTGAGGGCAAATGATTTTCCTTTGTTTACAGAGCCCCCTCCACACATGGCAGCCAGATCGCTAATTATGATTGCAAAATGTTTGCAAAATCTTGCAAACTTAGTAGAGTTTGGAGGGAAAGAAACATACATGGAAGTTGTCAATCCATTCATTCTAAAAAATAAAGAGAAAATGATTGGATTTTTGGATCATTTATCAGTAATTTGATTTTGACTACTTCTATTATTACAGCGCTTTATTACGTAAGTATTGGTGTTCTTCAATTCACTGTTTCTGTTTATAGAATATAAAGGAAAGACCCGAGCCAGAGGAGCATTTGGCACCCCAAGGCGATCCAGCAAGGGACATGGGAACTTTGCACCATATTTGTGTGACCAATTTCAAAGACTTGCAGAATATGAGCCGTACTCAGGTAACTTTATATGAAATAATATGGACAATATTCACTTATTTTATATTTCAAGTTTAAATGATAAATTATTCTTGTCTATTTTGTTTTTGTGTAGCCAACCATAAAGAAGCTAGTGACTGTTACGGAAATGTTAAGCAAACACAAAACAAAATATCGCGAAATGATCAGAACTTAAGAGAGAAAATGAGCTGTTTCATAGCACATTAGCCTTACAAACCTTGTATGTAGTTTGCAAATGTGTTTTCGTCGTGTCGTTTGTGATGGTGAGAGTTAAGTAGTGTTCTTACAATTAGTTTGTGCATGTATATATGTATACGTAAACGAAACTCGTCACCATTTTTGGTCATCTGATATCGCATTTTCTTTACCTGTTTTCTTGAAGTCAAGAATGTTTTTTTCAAAAATTGTAGTATAGCGTTCGGATTCTCTCATGAAGTGGAATATACTCAATGTTTGAATGAAACTTTGGATACTTTTTCAATATGATCAATATTTGAGGAAGGTACCTGTATACTGGATAATTATATTTAGTAAGCATTAGTAGTATTTAATGTGAAATGTGGACTATATTATGTTTTTGACAATTAATTTTTGCTTCTATCATTCACTATCGAAAATCTAAGTCATTGACGATTTCGGTATTTTGATTTTAAGATGAAGCAATGTGTGTATTCGATATTATAAAATTACAAATACGTAACTCACATAATAACTGCATTAGTCATTGAAATTGTTACGCTAACATGATTTACGAGTACGAATTATTGTATAAGCCAGTTTTTTGTTCAAAATATTATTTCTTAGTGCTCAAAAGTATTTTAGAAGTTCAAAATTTATTTACAGTAGTAGTTCTTGTCATTTACATTTCCGTAATATACTTGTAACTGGTTAAAATATTACGCTATACTGTATTGTCATTTTATATGCATACTAGAAAAATGTTTTAATGTACACTTCCGATTTGTTTGTACTCATGGACTGCAGTATTTCTAATGGCTGGTAGTCTCTCTTACTATATTAACAAAATATTTGTCATTTTCTTTGGTATATCGAAGTAACTATTCTTATTTTTAACGTAATTATTTTAGCGTTAAGAATTGTATGTAAATAATTCTTGCGTTATTGTAATATATATGACTGAATGTGTGTGTGTCAACTTAGCTACGACATTTTTCTTACTTGTTTTCCTACTGTTTTTGATGTAATTCTTACAAACGAAATAATATTATTCAACGAAACGGATGATATTGTAAAGCTGATATGAGCTGCTATTATAATTATGTTTTGCTAATCATTTTGAAATGTAAAATATCTTACTATGTATTATTTTATTTGTTTGCGTGCTGAATCTATACGGTGACAAATGAATGATTGTTAAAATTAAGCAGACGTTCGTGAACATGGAGCGTGCATTTTCATTTACAGCAACAATAACAATATTATGACTTCGCAAAGAAATCATAATGATAAAATAATAATAATAAACACTTAATGTCATATAGAAATGTAGAATCTTAGAAAACATAATGATTATGATTAACTTGGTGTGTCGAAAAATAAAATACCATGATTTGGTCAATATAAATAATTATAACTAGAATTACCAAATTACCATGTATCAACAGTCACGACTACTTAATAGTAATTTTAGATTAGATTCCTATATGCACTTGAGTAAATAAATTGTATACTCTCCAATGCAGTGCTACATATAATCATATAATTATTAATTGTCCATCCTATGCATGGCGAGCCGCATTCTTGCTAGAAAATGGTAATAGTCAGGTATAAGTAGAAAAACACAGGCGAAATTATTAAAACATTATTGGTAGAGGTATTTATTGTAAGCAAATGATAAGAATACATCAAATGGTCATTACATGATTACATTAAGAATATTATTTATGTACAACATCTAGGAATACAGAGCAGTCACACAACATCACAACACGCATAATATCATCGCAAATATTTCATGATTCATCAAGAAATTCATTCTTTGTAATCTATTTTTGCTTAATACATGATTAGATAATATTCTATTTATGTATCTATATACCATTAATTTCCTACGTTCTAAGCTGACATGATTGTCTTGTTAATATTATGTATTGTCTTGTTAACGAATCTTTGGATTTAATTCTCTACACTGGCTGAAGTAACACTTTGTAGAGATTCCACTAGTCTACTCATCTTTCAAATTCTCATCTAGTTTCCCTTCTTGTTTTTAATAACGTGTTAATTCGTATGTATGTACTGTACACTGTACACATCGAGAAAACAAATAATATTACACTTCTTAGTTGGAAGTGTTAATAACTTTATGCTTACTTAGCGTGGATGATTTTTAATACTACAATTTTATATTCTACTAAATATAAATCGTCTCCGTTTACATAAACTTTTCAACTGCATATAAAAATTACATCCTTAGAATTGCAGATAATTTCTGTTTACTGATATTCGCAGTTTGTAAATCTATTTATCTACAATATATTTATACTGTACATGAATTCATTAATTAGTTCATTTCATTCAGGTGATATTCGTAAAAATTATACAAAAACATGCCAAAATTCAATAGTAATATTTTTTAACCTGTTTTTCATGTAAGTTATTTATACGTGTAAACTTTAGTGCGGAGAAATCAGTTGGGAAATTTTTAACAATTTGGTTAGAATAGCAAAACTTATTTTTAATTAAAGTTCTGTGCTCATTTCATGAGTTGTGCTTTTTGCAGCTGAGGATGTCGTTGCTGTTGTTGCCGTCGTCGTTGCAGATGTTTCTGAAGTGCGATGATTTACTGATGAGAATTTATCCTGTTAGAAATAACATCATCTTTCATGAATTCAGTTTTCATATAACATTTTCATGCATGAAATCATTTATAGAGTAATACAGTACAAAACCAAGGTAATTTGGTTACGGGTTAGTTGTAGAGGAATACATAAATAAGACGAGGAATATTTTAAAATATGAATATGAATGAATATTATATGAAATTATATGTATGTACCTACAGTTGTTTATCAATCAGTAGTGTTGTGTTAGATTGTTATAGAAAAGCTAGAAGATTGTATTGGTAAGTTTGTTGAAGGATCGACTGAATAGTTCACGGAAGAAGAAGTGTATATCTGAAATACGGAAATGTTAGCGATAACCGTTATTAATACTTTGATACATGTCATGAGAAATCTTCAAATTATAATTGTGTATAATACAAAGGTGATTTTGCAAAAAGTGAATCAGTGTAAATAAATTTGCGTGCAAAACGTTTGAATTTGTACAAAGCGTGTAGGTATCAGGAAAACAAAGGAATCTTTGTATTTCATGCAGTGTTTTTCTTAAAATCGTGAAGCATGCATTAGGTATTGCTTGTTTGGTGTAATAAATAGTAAAAATGTCAAAATTAGATTTCTAGAGAATATTTTTTTAATTAAGTGTCTGGGAAAGTTAATCCGTAAGAATGTGCAAAGAAAATGAAGAAAAGTGAAAGAAGATTGTCAGAGAAAGTTTTAGAATGGAAGGAAGTCTGAGTACATGAAAAAGTTTTACTCAGAACTCATTTTTGGTATAAGGAATCTGCCGGAACAAAACTCACTGGAAAGGTATTTTTTAAAGTTCTGCTGTTGAAGAAGTCTAGGATTACATTCGTGTGCGTGTGCTTGTAAGTAAAGGACTAAGGATCATCTCTAAACTAGAAGATCTAGTTCTGACCCCCCTTTCAAGGGAAGAGACACCGAAAGCATTATTACGGGAGGAATGTGTATTATGACAGGCGTCAGTCTCCGTACGACTTTCTTTGCTTTGGTCACAAGAGTCTAGTTTTCGTTTTTGTCTCTCCATTGTCCCTGTCTTCCTGTTGTTGTCATTCATAGAAGTAGTAGTAGTACACGAGTCCACAAACTAAACACATAATATTCAACAAATACCGAAAATTACTATCAAAACTACTTTACACATAAAGAGATAGTAATTCTAAATCAAATTACAGTCAATCAATCAAACTACAAAACAAGTTAGTCAAAAAGTCAAAGTACGGTTAGTGTATTGTGCATTTCTACAGTAAAAAAGCAGTTGGGTATTATCAACAAAATACGTGAGACAAAATGCCCCATTGTTATTAAGTAAAGTTAAACTACACAGGCTTCTACACAAAAACGTAACTACAGTTCGAAGTGTTTTAGTTAAAGTTAAACGAATCACTTAGGTCAGCAGTAAGTGTAATAGTTGTCATGCTTTAAAAGTATTGGAAAGGTCACACAAACTACTACTACAGGTTCCACGTATGTAAACTACAACGTTTCAAAGTTTGTCGTTTAAATATGGTCTAGTGGATTAGTCGCGTATAGTGTGCACTCGTGCATCGTGCGAATCATTAGCAGAATAAGCCTGTCGTGCATAACGGAGATGTACCACAATTAGAAAAAAGTTATCGTCGAACTTAATACATGGATGCCAAAAGCACTGAAAGATATTTACGCTGTTAGTATGACCACGCATTGTATGTACATGCAATTTTTCCAGTGTCCTTTCTTGATTCTCATTAATTTCCTCCAAGTTTCTCACAGCAAAATGCAATAATGAGATTTTAAAGCGTTTACCGTTCACACAGTAGTTTAGTATGTTAATAAGTTAAAAATGTCAATGTTAGCACGTATAAGAAGATTTTTTACAATTCATAAGCTGAGAAATTGATAAATAATAGCATTATGCTGTTTATACTTATAGCTAAATCATTTAGGTATTGTTAGTATGAAACGCGATATGCGTTAGCTTTACGGTTTTTATAGGGACGTTGTTATTTGTAATCGGCTTAAGTATAAATTGAGTAATGGTTAGTAGTATTAGCTTGAGATATATACAGCTAAGTTAATTTGTTATGTGAAATGAAAGCAGGATGAATGCAATTGAACAGCCAGTAGCTTATATTTGGCAGTAATGATGTGAAGAGAGGATTGCGGATGAAATGAATGAACATTTCACAGTGACAGTGAGTGCAAATGAGAATGCTGACACTGGAATAAGAATCAAATAGTAGTTTTGTGGAAGATACTATTTATGCACAACGAAATGTGAGCCATGCCATTGAGTGACAGAGTGCAGTGTTTGTGAAAGAACACGTACACAAATTTTGCATTAAATCAGTGTTACCCAGTTATTGTAAGGTTGCTTAGAGGGATCTTCATAAGTCCAGTATTTGCTTACGGGAGTTGTGTAATTACCACCGTTATTACTTCTACTACTGTTGCTTGTATAATGATAACTATTCACCTGATGTTGGTTAGAAGAAGATCCCAACCATTCGTGATTGTTGGTGAAATCGGTGAAAGTCTGCGGTTTTGTTCGGGAATAGTCGCTTCCATTACTATGACCCTTTACAAGATTACCCTTTGATTGACTTCGGGGCAAAGTGTAACTCAGGCTGCTAAAATTCTCGCCCCTGCAACACAAAATTCACATTATCCTTAAGTGTGCCGTTGATAAGAGAAGAATTCAGAACTACTGTACCTACAATTGAATACTCCGTAAAATGAATTGTTATTATTTATTGCACCGAAAGGTTGAAAGACTCGTAAATACTCTTAAGTTTAAAACAAATAATTTCTAAGCTTCCACTGGAAATGCAATTACATGTAAATATAATTGCGCCTGCAGCCTGTATTTAATTAATGTGTAGTACTTAATTAATATTACCTGTAATACTCGTGGTGATCCGTTCCCAAGCCTGAATCACTATTTTCATGGTGAGAGTCAACTTTCTGACTGTCAGGAGACTCGGAAGGAGATGGATGATTTATATCGTGAATACCCGCATCCTCGTTGTGAGGACCTATCGTTCCTCTGTGAAGATTACCTGATTTGTACACCGGACCATAGGCTTCGTAAGCAGGCAGACCGTTTTTATTCATAGCACTCGCATTATTGTTCGCAATTACTTTTGATGGAGGCGGAGGTACTAAAAACTGGGAGCTGCTATTTCCACCCAGGATTTGTCGTCCATTAAAGCTACGAAGAATTTATTACAGTTTTAACCCAAGGGTCATACAATGTATAAGTATTATCATTTCATGTACACATAAAACTACAAACCTCGGTTGGGAAGAAGTATTTTTCGAAGTGGGAGGTGTCGATGAGGCAGTCGGGGTCACTGAAACGACGCTCAGTGAGTCGATGCCTTTAGACGGATGTGAGGCGGTGATTATCGTCGATGTGGATGACGTTGGCGGAGAATAGGGTGGAGGTGGGCTGTCACCGTTACTCGGTAGCTCGGACTTTATATCCGCACCAGTATTTCTATTTTGACATGCAAATTTTTATTATGTAACTGCATAAAAAATTGACATTCCACCAGAAAAGCAAAAACTTTATGAATTTTCTGGACTTACTCGGTATTTGATTGCCTCAGCGGAGCTGAACGATTACTTTTGACACTGTTATTGTAGCGAACTTTTCCTCCCTTGAAGCTACTCGTTTTAATTTCCTTGTAGGGAATCTGTCTGAGTTGTTCTGAACTCATGCCTTCTGTATCAATCAATTGGAAATCTAAATGCTTTTTAAGTTCGTCAGGAAGTCGTTTCTCCGGTGATCTTGACCTTTGACTTCTTCTGTGTCGTCGCTTTTGTTGGTAAGACGCTTCTGACTCAGTTTCTAACCCGCTGTTCATGTACCCCGACTTTCTTACTGTGGGTGTACTACTGATTCCGTTTAAATGGACACTGGTGGCTGTATGGACTGGCGTAGGTGTGGCGGGTATCACTGACGCTTGCTGAACGGTTGCGGAAGAGACTTGAGCTTGTTTCTTTTGTGCTTCTCTCCACTGAACTTCTGAATCCACGAGTTCGTATTTGCTACTGCTGTGACTGTCATAAAATTAACGCAATTGATAATTTGTAGCAATTAAAATTAGAATCACATACCGGTACATAGATAATATAATTTTTGACTTACCGATGCTTATGCCTGTGACGATGACGATGATGATGGCAGTTTTCGGATTCAGAACCAGAGTCACGACGACTGGAGCCATTCTTATTGCGGCGTTTGCTGTGATGAGATCTTCCTGATGCCCTTGACACTTCACTTTCAGCATCTGAACCTTTTCGACTTCTGTGTCTATGCCTATATCATCAAAATCGCATGGAAATGAAAAACGCACTCTCATATGAATATCTCGAACAGGTAAGAAAAAACTCAATTCTTACTTTCGATGCGATCTCGAGTCGACGGAACTGTTGCTTTCTGCACTTGCCGACCTTTTTCTATCATGAGAGCATTCTCGATCCTTCTCTTTTGTGTTGCTGCTGCCAACACCAGCAGATCTTACAGATCTCGGGCTCGGAATAGAGTATGAACTTTTCTTGCCTGAGTTTGGAGCTGGCCATGGAGCACTACGAGTACTTCTAGGGGAATCGGATCCTTTACTTTGATTATTGGCTACCATTGTCATTGAAGGAGTTCTGTACATATTCGACCTATTACATATATAGAAATACAGAAATGGCATCAATAAAATGTTCATTGATAATAATAAAGCAGTTTTTATACTCTCTGTAGAGAAGCTTTAGATATGTAAAACATGTATATCGCAGGTTCTTTTCTTTGCTCATCACTTACGTGCTGACAGACTGTGAAACAGAAACTGCCTTGTTAACTCCGATTCCATTACTGACAGTTTGAGCCAAGTCCGTAATAACAATTTCATTAACCTCTGGAGCTATTTATTGCAAACAAATGAGTTTCAATTAATTTTAGCTTCCGTTTCAACGTACATAGCAATTATAATGTAATGTGACATAAATTAGTGATAAAAATCAGTTTCAATTATTATGTAAATATCCTGCTGGCAGTCTTAGGCGATAGAATACGATACGGATGAGTTCGTTTTGTGAGAAAAGCTACTGAAGCAGGCAAACTTAAAAACTTGTATGCAAATTCAACCTGATTCACATACTGCCTACTGCCACCAGCTTATAAGAAACAACCACAATGGGAAATAACTTTTTCTACGTTCATTATATCATAATAAGATAACTTCTTACAATCTTGAGCTCCTTCAACCACTCGACGGGTATAGCGACGACTAGGTGTGCGAACGAATTGGGGTTGTGCTCTCCTCCGGACAGAAGACTCACTCCGAGCGCTGAAATGTCAAGATACGACAAATTAATCACCAAAGTAAAATATATGGAACATACTCTGAAAAATGTATACCTATAATATTATTTAGTAAAATTAAGCATTCATTCATTGTAATCAGAAATGTCGTATCTTTCTTTAATTTAATCTTGAGACATATCGAATTTGATGACCTTGTCTTCTTTAGCAAATTCATTGTGTTTCTCACTTTGCACTACATTTTCTTTAAAGCTAATTATTCTTCTGAGTAATGCTATTCGAATAGTATCATTATTCGATTTACCACGGCTAGTTACAGTGTAATGACTCTAACAATACTGAATTACATAAAAGAACTTTCAACATCTTTTTGTGTCATAAGAAAGCGAATCTCTTCATCTCCCTCGGTCTCATATGAGACTCTCATATATACAATCATCATAAATCATAAGAATCAACAGTGGTAATAATATCAAGTCTTTATTTGAAGCAAACTATCTGTGTAATAGTATAGCTGTTCAGGTTGAGGTAAAAACAAAAAGTCAAGTTAACATCGTGGGCGTTTCCTTGAATCACATTAGGGTTTCTGTCTCAATTACTCCGTGTCTAATTTTTCTATGGGAAACGAAAAAAGCCACTCGAGGTGAGAAAAGAGTGGAGGAAATTCCGATGAATAGTTAACAAGCAGCAGAGTTAATACTCTTACTACCTCACTACCCCTGGAACCACATTATCGTTTCAATTGGATAAATATATACATTTATGACACCTACACGAACGTATTTCCAGTAGCACCGGATAGGGTGGTGGACGTACATGTTATATACAATATTGCAATGTACAAGGCAAAGTATAATCATACATATAATGCGAAAAATCCCATTAACTTGTGTTTTCTGCAATAATTATTATTTTTGCCTAACTCTTAGAAAAAAATCACAACAATAATGCCCTGAATGAGAGAAGACTCTCTTTGCAAAATTACCTTTCGGTTAAGCAAATTATTACCTTTGAGTTCCTGAACTAATATTCCTATATCCGCCCAAGTCTCATATCAAATCTAATCTCTGAATAATATAAATTGTTTATTAATCCTCTGTTTTGGTTTGGCTCTCAAGGAAAAAGAGTGCTACGTCTTCACTTGGAGTTTTTGAAGTAGCATTTCAACAGTTTATGTGTGGAATATAGCTGCTTTACTACTTATTCTGTCTGATATGCCACTTGCAAAATACGTGAGAAAATTCTCAAGTATCTTTGTATTCTGTTTACTTTGTTATCTTACTCTTACACTAATGTGTGGTTGCATCACGTTACATTTTACATTAGCTAATAGCATTTTATACATTAACCAGGTCTTCTACTACAAGAACAAAATATACACAAAGAGCATGAAACTGCAAAATAATCAACCTTCTTATTTCCAGTTCCTATATTACATTATAAATATTCGAGTGTGAGAATAGGCACATTCCTCACATGAACTGCTAAGTCATATTAAGCTTGTCTTACTATTCTTAGTAGGTATATTCATATCATATTACACACACAAATATACAAAGAATTAATACACATAAGAAATGTTTTTATATAAATTTTAACATTGTCATAAAAACTGCACTGCACCTGTCTCTGAATCGAGCGTTGAGAGAATTAACTTTGGTACTTGTCGTCGTTGTGGGGGCCACTTGAACCAAACGGAAGAAAGCATGATGTTCTACAGAACATCTCCATAAATGTCGACAGGCTGGTCGAGAAGGTGTCTCGAAACCGTACGTTTGCTCTTCATTCTGTATTCATTACACATCAAAAAACAAACCATTAACATACTTTTCTTTCCTTATAAATAATTACTGTTTCTTCATTACGGCCATCACCGTCCACCGCTTCGCTTACTACACGCTCACATAGAGAGACACAAAATAATCATAATGCCATGAAATTACACCATGTTGCTAGTTGCTGTATTATGTGCATAAAATACTAATAATGCAAACCCCAGTCAGAGCTTCCTATCCTTATATCTGTACTAAATTGAAAAACTATACCTAAAACTCTATAGGGACATTATTGCAATTTAAACAATGAAATTACCTACATTCAATTGTCTCTACATTGTGTGTAGATATTTTCTTTTTCCGTAAAAGGATGTACATGTGTAGTTGTAATGAGCAAGTCTTCATTTAACTCAACCTCTTTTCAATTCATTTCAATTCATTATTATGTTCCACAGTCGCAATCAACATTACCTCAACAAACAATTAGCACCTCACCTTACTAAACTACATTCTTAAACAATCAAGTCAAGAATACAATTTAGTAGAACTGTCCCCTACTGTCCTATCTTTCGTATCAGTATCTGTATATAGGTAAATGCGTAGTATGCTTTTTATATACAGAGATTACTGTAACAGTAAATAATCAAGTGCAAGGTAAGCACATAATAAAAACATGCGAAAAGTATGAAGTTCATTCAGATCAGAGCAAGAGAGAGACGAGAAAGGAAACAAAACAAATGTTTTCAACTGTATATAGTTAACTGGTAGAAAAGCATTATGATGTATTCCTTAACCTTCTTACTAAGAGTTCAAGTTCCGCTGTTTGAAAAACTGTGGGGATGCCATTACCGTAATGTAATGTGTGAATGAGACAATTAAAAACTTCATTGACTTGGCTAATAACAACATACTGTACATAAAACACCAAAGGAGCACAAATTAAATCATCAGAGACAATGGGCTATTAAGTGTTCATGTTCAAGACAATACCTAAGTAAAGGAAAGAATACATTGCTTAAGAAGATACCTATATAAACTCAAATGTATTAAATCTTCACACTGTGTAATCACTCCGTGGGATACTAATCTTGTGTGTACTTCATATAATGTAAGTACCTATATGTAAGAATAAGTATAGATACTTTATATTTAAATGCACGAGAAGATTCATTACCTAGATAATGGAATTAACACTTTAAACAACAACAGAAAGCAATCAAAAACCGATTTCAAAGATAAAGGGAGCAAAACCAAGGCACATCATTATCGCAGTACTAGAAGGCTCGGACTTTTAATGATAATGATCGTGAAGAGAGAAGAGCAGGATGCTAATAATAATAAATATCCTTATTAATGCTTTCATATTTGTGTCAGTCAGTCAAATAAGTGAATAATAACTCGCTGTAGCCATTCGTGTGCATTTCATGGATTAGTGTCTCATTAAGGATTGCGGTTATTTAATTATTCACGCTTTGAGTTACATCCTGTATATGAACATCTACGAGCTTATTCGCAGTAGACACTAATAATACTCTAAAAATGGTTTCCATTTGTATTAATCTACTGCAACTATGTAGGTGTCATGATATATCATGTAGATATGTATCTTCATTTTATAAGACATGATAAGGTGACAGGGAAAACTGCAAGGATTTGCTAATGCCAACAGAAAACTGCAAGGATTTGCTAACAGAATTAACAAAATACATTAAGGTAGAGTATAGAGTTACGATTTTGCATTTAAATTAAAGGAATAACATTACTAGGAAGGATAAAGATTCATTGTGACTTTTCTTTGTCATTTAGTTTACCGAAGAAATGACTAGACGCAAAAGTTGTAGAAAAATGAGTATAGTTATTATGTGTGAGGGTTGCTTTTTGTTTGTTGTATTTAGTAATGAAGAAGGAATGTTTTTGCGAGTGTGGGTTGATGTTTTATTTTCTCCGTGTACCTCTCATCTCTCTGTGTACAGAGACAATGTAGTACAACAAGGAAAAAATGACATGAACAAGCATTTTTACAATAGAGTGTCAAGATTAATGCTTTGCGGTTCGTAATCTGCAATCGTTACGCTATGTGCTCCTAATTTGTTATAAATCTTTAATGAAATTTTCTTTTTGAGAACTTAAGACTGATCTGCTCTTAAAGTAAATGCGTGTTCTCGTCAGCCAGGAGTTTTAACGGTTACTTTTTTCTTACTTTACCGTATGTATAATGCACATCCATGTACAAATATATATAAGGATCGGTCTGCCATGACATTTGATTAAAATATTGCATCTGCTTTCCTTAACTACAATATTTTAGGTACACTCGAGTGAAGTTTGGCATTTAAAGACATTATTGGGACTCAGACGAAGAATATCGTACATTACGCTTTTTACATTATGCCTTAGTAAAATGTAAATAAATTCGGTCGTTCGTGATTCATGGTTTTCAATTCCATGTGGCTCTACATGTGAGTACATAGTGTGATTCTCCTACTTTAGTAAGTAAATGCAAAAGACAGAGATGAGCAAAACTCTTGGTTGTTTCTACACTGTACGTAAAAGGTAGTAAAAATGTATTAGAAATCAGAACAAAAGTCAAGATGTGAGTCTGTGTGTTTACAAAACAATAATGTGAATCACACACGACAATTGAATTTGGTTGCCTCTCTATTCTTTTCATGACAAAAGTTTGCAATGCAACCCACACTACTTACTTCACTACTACTACAGCACAGGTTTGTTTGTCATTGTGGTGTCACCATCGTCTCTCTTTATCTTGAAGAACTCTACACAGCCTTTCTGATATCCAGACCACCAGCATTTAATGCATTTTTTACCATTTCTAAATCCTATTATTCTTTTTATATTTCACTTGCGCTCTGTTTAGGCATGAAGAATTATCTTTCATCATGAACTTGTCATTGTTTTATACGTGACGATGGCCACTGTCAAGGTTTCAGAAAAAGTAGTGAATATACTTCGTAATATTTTGTGGAACATTCTTAATCTTAGTAGTTCAAGTTATTGACAAAATAATATGTGCTCATATTATGTATCACATTTTTTCCCTGGAGGATGTGAGGAGGGTTAATACTATATTCTAATTCTAATACAGTAATTTTACTGTGTAAGGGTGTTTTGTACAGTATAGAGTTACCAGTATTGGTGTTACCAATTAAACACCTACTTATGCATTGTACCTACTATAATACTCGTTCACAATAGTATTCCCATCCTCAACTAGTTAATTCGAAATACATTGACTAAAAGTGATAATAAATTATTATTAGGTAACTAGAAAATGAATACAACTCACGCTTTTGTTCCGGACACGCAGCATAAAATATTTTCCTTTATGTGTGAGCTTGCTGATTCTTGGCCTGAAAAATAAAATTGTGATTATAAAATTACTAAAATGAGGTAGGTATGGATTGTATAAAAGTATGGCATTGGTAAAGCATATTATAGTATTAAAACACCCATAGAGATGAGAATCTTTATTGAGTGCATAATACTTACTATTTCAAATAACTATAAGTTATAAGACAAGATATGATGGTTTGTACAAGTATTTGATGTTGATTCTTACCAAAAGTAATTTCCCACTTTGGTTTTGTTACGTAGTACAATGACACCGGAGGGGGTGAGTCCAAGAAAGTAATCCACGTTGTCCTCTCCCTAAAAAACAGTAATAATCAAAATCATGAAGTAAAATCCATGGGAAAAGTCATTAACTCAAGTTTACATTGATCTCATCATTGTTTTCTTTTCTCTGTTTGTTAATACAAATACTCCCCCATACACAGCTATACATGTGTATTGTGTATGTAATAATGTTAGTGGTCAGAAAACAAAACACCATTATATACTAAAAATCTTTGACTCTTCGTTTTCACCCATATTAGTCATTTCTTTATAAAGTCGATGTTTTTACCTGAAGTTGAGACACAAATCAAATTAATGTGGTAGCAAAACAGAACTAATTGCTTGTTTCGTAAAGACCAAGTACCTGCAAGTGCATTTAATTTCGTGTAAATACGTTGAAGAAGTAAGATCCTTGATTATGACGAGAAAGCCTTGATTATTATTTGAGAATTCTGACAAAAGAACACCATATTGTATATTCAAAGGTATAACTGTATTTAGGTAGTTAGGAAACAGAAAGATAAAACATCCTCCTACAATGGGTAATGCACATCCAATCTTTTCTTGCAAGTAATAGAAGAAAGACTGTTATATTCTGTAATACGCTGCTTATTTGTGACAAAGGTGCACGCAAATGAATTTACTTAGCTCTGGCAGTTATGAATAGAATTTTTCTCTTTATCAAGGGACCTACTGCAGCATCTTTTAATTCTAAATGAGCACGAAATCTATTTACTGGGCAATAATTATTCACGTTTTCCGAGATAATTTAATTTTCTATTGCCCTACCTCCGTATAAATATGGCATGTAAACAGCATCAGAAAATATAATGAGCCTTACTAAAGCATGACACTGTGAAGGTGAGGTACACAATCACCGGCACCCATATTGTGCTCTATACCATATCCTCACAATCCTACCTCCCCATAATGCTTGTAAATTAATCTGGAATGCTTCATGTATAATATTTTTCATTTGTTGTTCGCATAGAGAAATATTAAATTGATTTTAGGTACACAAAATAACATAAAAACCAAGTAGACTACAGACATCTAAATATTTATACAGTATAGATAGATACTACAGCTCAGACAATTCTACTTATAACTGATAGAAGGCAGAATCTGTTAAAAGTTCAATCATATCCAAGAAAGAATACCATTCAATCATGCTAGAACTACTATATACAACTATATCGTATTAAATACATGTAAGAGCGTGTGTATAATGCAGAGATTTCGTTTCAGTGTAGGATTTTTGAAATTCAAAGCAACTGTAGCTTACATAATGAATAATAATGAATCAATTCAATCGAAGGTATATAAGATAGAGAAATGCGTAATAAGTTACTTATATCCGCATTACATTACTATTACACCATCCTAGGAATAGTACAAAATTTTTAAGTTTACATTTGTAAGCTTATGTAAAAATGTTGTAATCGAAACGTAGAAGTTATAAATGCATCCTTGTATGAGTCACTCGTGATTTTTAAGAGATTCCATTCTTAGCCCTCCGGGAAAACAAAACTTATGGTTAGACTAATTAATGTACAGAAAAGTTGATACACAGTGCAAAGGCAGTGTGTATATAAACATTAAAAGTGAGTCTACCTGCACATAAGAATCATAATAGGAAACCACAGCAAAGCAAAGGGTGTGCACTCTGGTCAATCCAGATGAACTTAATAATAGTTGCGTACTCTTTCCTACTCATGAAGAAAGTATCGTAGTTAGCCTTGTATTACATGTAATTTACAAGTAATTCTTTCCTCATCTGCAATGTACATCTTCTATCCCAACAAACACGTATGTAACACACACACACAATGCACAACTTACAAGAATAGAGGTACTCTTTAACAATAAAGAATGTGTAACCACACACCATTCAAGTTGCGTATAATCTATATAAAATCTTTGTGTAAAAACAGGTGGAATTATTATTGGAAAATTTACAGGGCGAGCCCTGAAGACATGAGTAACTAACAGGTACTTTGTTTACGCATCGTATTGTATCATCTCCATTGTTCTCCATGCATTACATGCAGCACTATATTCAGATTCCTGTAATAATAACAATTCCTTCTTGCTTACTTCATAAATATACAACTGAATCTTCCGACAGCCAACCATATAGAGAAAATAGAAACCTTTCCATGAATTCATCCCATATACAACTTTACAGGTATTCCTATAACAGCAGACAAACAAATTTACACTTTAGACTTTTCTATACACTTATCTTGCCTATACGGTGATAAATGGGTTGCTCGTTTTGACTGTGTGTGTGTGAGGTGAAGAATGGGATGACTGTTGTGCTATGGAATTTGAAAGAATGAGAATTACCTTTTAACTGCCGCTGGGTGTAAATGCGCCCTTATGACCTGAACAACTACATCATCATCAGCAGCCAGTAAAAAGGGAATTAAAGAAAAAGCCATGTAAAGTCAAAAGTCAAATCCTCAGATTAGGAAAGGTATTGGATTAAAAACTTTGGATCCATACACAGAAAACTCTCCATTTTACTCTCGTTCTGGTCTGCTCAATGAGCAAAGCCTCATTTTCCCCTCAGAATTACCAACCAAACGCTTCACAACGGCAAAAGCAACTTGTCTAATGTAACCTCACACAATTTTCTAATAATATTATTATCAGGTAGAGTCTTTCCCTACTTTTTACAAGCGAAGATTACGTTTAACGCATTTACAGAGAAGGAAAGACGTTCAAAGAGGTAGAGACAGTGAACCGTTGATTATTCCCCTTGTCCCATCCGTTCGTTCAGTTAGAAATGCAATTAGCTACGTATTTCAGGCAGTCTTTTGTTTTATATGTAACTGATGTATATAAAACTACAAGTATTAGACTAGGTAGTGTAGGTATTTCATTTTCAATTTCAACTGTGTTGTAAGAATATTACAGTTTTAGACTGGATTCTTCATTTTTGTTGTAATCACAGTAGTGGGTAGGTAGCAGAAATGTATCGGAGCAAACATACTGCGACCATTGCGAGAAATCCAAAAAATAAGCACAAAATATTGAATATCAAGGTGTAACAAAAATGGAAAAATATAAACCTATTACAGAATATATTAAAAACAAATTACTATTGTACTCTTATTTCTTAAACGACGCAACTTGGCACAAGGTAGAGATTTGTGTCTTCAAACAAAAACTTTTATTAAAATTCATTATGTCAATGAAAGCTACAGCAATAACAACTTATACAAATCGTGTTGCTGAAGAATGAAGAATTTTGTGTATATAGCACAAATAAACCACAATAGAGATAGTAAGTAGTCCAGCAAGTCTTTTCCTGTCCAGATGAAGCCAACCTCTCCCTTGTTCTTCGAAAAATTTAATTTGCGGTTGTAGTTTAGTGAACAAAGTCAGAAGATGAGATAGCAATAGGTACAATAACATCGCTAATGTAGTCAAAGAAAAGTTGTGTAAAAAACTGCAACTTATAAAGCTTAAGTATGAACTGATGTGATTGATACACATTCATTATGCTGAATAGTCTTATCCATAATTGATTTCACGAGATAACATGATGATTTCATATTGCAAACTAAAGAGCTTGCATTATTATAAAAGTAGTAATTGATATGATACCAACGGTTAAATTACATATTGGAAGTTTGCACGATTTGATTCGCAAGTTTTTTAAGAGTACTAAAAACCCATAATAATTCATTCACAACAAGTTGTAAAAACGTTGATATGTGTACGAAAACGTCTGTTCTTGCAAACGAGTCCACCAACAGATGTATCAATTATTTCCCAATACAACTTGGATGGAACTCTGATGTAATAAACATGTGCTGGACTGGAATATATTACCAGTAATATTTTAATATTCAATATTCCTTCAGTTTTTTGGTGAAGTCCATGAATACGTTAAGAAATCCTTTTTGTATCTAGGTATGTAAGTTCAGTTCACTTCTTATGTTAAATATTACACGAAAGCTTACTCTCAATTTAATCCTCCACGTGCTGCCAAGCTGCAGTTGGAATAAGGTGGTCTTGTCTTGTCAAACAACATGCAAATGTACAAAAAATCCAGGGTGTATGTTTCCATACAGAAAATTTGTATTTACATGAACTTGCTCATACGTACATGTACAAGTTATGTCTTCGAAACTCATTTCTGGGAATCTTATCAAAGTATAAGTACTTATACAGAAAAATTACATAGAATTTCGGGGCATGGTATCGATTCGACAGCTAATTTTTCTAACCGTATCGCAAACGATGCCAAAAAGTATAATAATGAGACGATACGAAATGTGAGACTCTGACACTTGAGCTAACGATGAGTAACCACCACCACCTGACCCTTATAGCAATCAGATTCGTCTGTCTGATCAAAAGCATATTAGCCGTAGACCGTATTTGAGCCTTGGCTGCTTATTAGTTTAAACTTCAATGTGCATGGAACATCATTCTGATGATCCTGTCTAATGTCTGTCGAATCAGACATGACATATAATATATGAGGGTTAAACTAATCCGTACATTTTTATTTAGAGCCTTTGCGTATAGAGCTATATACATAATTTGTACGCATTGCAATTTACATAGTCTCCCGTGAATGAAATGATGAAAGAGCAAGCTTGATATTATTATCTGAATTGAAATTTCATTTTCCGGAGACTGTTGCTTTTACGTGTAGATAAATACAACTTTAAGCTTGCTACTTCAACTTTTTACATGATAGAGTCCCGAGAAGTTCTACTTCCACTTTTATAAGGAGTAAAGGTACCTACGTATGGTTCCATACGCATAATGTAAGTAAAGGTGATGGCATTTTGGGGTGATGGAGTTAAAGTGGTAAGAAAAGTTTGAAAGAATCCACTAGGAACCTCTCCACGGGAGTACCAGACGGAAACATTATGTTGTCAAGAATCAGATGATGAAATAATTGAGAAAGTTTTTAGTGAAAATTTCTTAGATGTTGATAATCCTACCTAAGTTGTATTTAAGTATAGTAAAGGTAGTAATAATGTTAATGAGGATATTATGTATTCATAGTATTGTGGCTATAACTAAGTAAAAGCGCATAACTTAGTAGATTTAAACTTAATACGAAAATCATAAAAGTGGTAAAACGTGGCCAGTCGTGACTTGCTGATTGAGTTAAAACATCTCAGAAAGCAGAATGATTGAAACACCTTTGGCGATTGTTGAAATTCATATGAACAAACGTAGGATTACCAATTACTGTGAATGGAGATACATGAATACAGATCAGTCAGCAGGTACACATCAATCTAGTTTCAATTCACTATAAGTAAACGTGGAGCATTTCATTTCTATGAGTTCAAAAGTTTTCTCAATCAATACACAAAAATTTATAAGCTCTTGTTACTTCCTCTGGCTACTAAAAGTATCGCTGAACTGGAAATTCCATAATAAGTAGCTATAACCAATAACTACACAAGATTGTTGTATTTTTTTTAGAATTTTCGCTACGTGCAAGATTTAGAACTACAATTAGACCGCAAAGCTATTAGTTAGTAATAATCTATGGGAAATTCCTCCCTAAATATAACAATTGAAAGCTCCGCACTGCAATTTGGACGCATATGGTGTGAATTTTAAAATACTCCTTCAAAAGAAAAAGAATCTAAATTAATTGCATGCATAATGTATGCAATCTTAAGTCACAGAATCACAGTGATGCTAACAATCCAGGAATTAACTCACGGACAATACTAACCCACAGCAAGGATGATGTCATTTTCGTAAACCAATTTTCATTTCGTATGAATCTCTTTTCTGTTACTGAAACAATAATAACACCAATATATATATAATTTAAGACACATAAGAGACCTTTGAAGGTTCTTGTGATCTATATTACCAATAAATAGCAATGCGGCAGGAAACTATTTGATTACAGTGATTCTAGAACTTTTGATTTTATATAAAATCAGGTCTAAAAAGGTGTTGGTTTGGATGTCGGTACTAAAGAAGTTTAGTGGAACGCCCTTGCTCACGACGACTGCAGCAAAAGAAAAGAAATGCCCGGTGAATTGTAATGAAAATGTTGAGCGTATGCATTTGCAAGGCTAATCTAAAAGCTTTAAGAGAAAAGGGTGGATGATATTTATTACAGATGCATATAAATAATAAATCCTAATTTGGAGATCCCCGTCGTCTCTTCGTACGAAAAATTAAGAGCATCCCATAACGTAAAATCTGTTTGCAATCGTAGCATCATCATCATCCTCTTTTTTCATACGATCATGCAACCAGTTTTTCTAAACTTTCTTGCTGTCATCAGCCCGCGCTGCTGCTCATCCGTCGTCGGTATCGCATACAATACAATACAATACAACATAGCCTTTATCTCAAACATTCTCAAACTTTTGACTTGAGACGGAGAGGAGAGAAGGAAACAAAACTTAGCCCGCCTGTTATATCCGCCCCATGATGAGCCAAGTCAGACAAGTCAAGATAACAGCTAAACGGAATGTAGAGAATTGATATTGAAACTAGCAGACTGGAACTAATCGCTCGAGATAACGTTTGAATCGAACATCCAAAAAACACATTTACATATCATATGCATACTTCACCGAAATCAACGCCAAACCAAGGTACTTTACAATGAAAGCGAGATGAAATCATTAGACACACATTTATCTATATGCATTATTGCAGTGCTTTATTAAAGGGTTATAATAACTCAGAAAATTGTAGAACTTGAAACTATTTGACATTGCCAGCTTGCCACCAAGAGATACCTACATATCTTCACTTTTGAATGAAAATATACAATCACGATGAAATGACAGAAGGCAAAATTGTCTAACATAAATAACAATCTCGTCTTCTGGGTCAAACACCATGCTTGTTTTATGTATCAAAATAAAATTTAGTACATTTGAAGTTAAAATGAGAAACGAACAGTTAATTTATGAGCGTATTGTGTATTGTGGTGTATTGTGCCTTTATTAGTAGGTATGATGTATTCTTATATACTATAAATGATTATATATGTTGGTAATAAGTATCAGTTTCTCATCCAGTATAAAACGGTTATGTAATTTCATTTCGTTCGCGTTGTTGTTGTAAAACGATGGAAGTAAAATTCAGATTCCACATACGTCCATATTTTAATACACTGCAAAATCGTATTCCTACATAAACTATTCAGTGGTAGCCTTTGCAATTTCCTTTTCATCTAAAATTAACTATAATTTCATATCAAACCGATATTACTAAGTACTTAGTAAACTAAAAGTTATAAAATATTGCCTAAGCTAAACTAAGCCTGTAGCAATTCAGGTTTCTTCCTAAAACATTGAGTCCTTTAATATAAGATTACCTTTCTTAATTGGGTAGATATTTTAAATAACTTGAGTAATAGTAATAAGTACTCATTCATGTATACTGAGCAACTATCCACTTATTTATTAGGCCCCTGTAGATGTTCCAGGTTTTAATCAGGCTCGGAATGAATTCTTTTCGGATTTATTACTTAAATTCCAAGAAAGTATACTCTTCAAGTTTCAAGTATACACGTTATATAAGGGGTGAACATTAAATGCAGCTAGTAAGTAGTAGCAATACCTAAGCAAAATGTGTTCCTTCTGTTTCACGATTTAATCCAATGATAAGTTATATAATAAGTATTATATAGGTTAGATTTTAAGATATTTAAAATCAAGCTTTCGCCTGATTTATTTATATTGCCTACCACAAGACAGGCAATAATCGTTTAGTTTGTTTATATCGTACATTTAATTTAAATTAAACTTTATCTGCTGCTTTTTATGAGGACCTTTAGACAATTCGTACACCATTTCATGATGTAATTGAAGGTATATTGCTTCATTTATGATTGCATTACCCCTAAATTTTCCTATACATTAAAAAAGCAAAGAATGAACATTGATAATTGGTTCATTACTTCTAATGGTAATTATAAATAAATACCTACCCAAACTACAGCTACAATGATCTCGTATTTCATTCAAACTATTGAAGTTATTGCATAAGTAATAAATTGTGTTACCAATTTACAATTACCTCCAACCTTGTTTTAGCGATAAATAAATGCTTTCTTGTATGTAAGACATTAAATAATCGAGTATGTACACTGTACACATAATTACCATTTCCTAATTCGACCTACGTAAAGCAAATGCAAAGCAGTAAAATAAAACAATAATATCCTTAAGCACAAACATTGAACTAAAATACCTCAGTAATAAAACATAAAATAAAAAATGACCCTAAATCATTTGCAAACTGAAAAATTAATGTTCCTTCCTTTCCTCTCTGTTTATTCCTCAACGTAATACATCACGTTTCATTTTCCTACAGCAAATACCTGAAATTTCTTAGAGTTTTGTACATGTATTATTGGTTCCCACGTCTGTATATGTGTTTGTACTCTGATTTAATACTAAACGATTATGTATGACACTCATTAGCATTCTCCTGCTGTCTAAACACATTTCACATTCACAAGTAAGCACAAGGTGGTTTGAGCAAGCACAACACACAAACCACACAATCACAGTGTGAGAAAGCCTTTAGAAACACCTTTTAAATGTAGGCGACATTTAAACAAGAGTTTTTGCCAACAGCGAGAGTAAACTTAAAGTCATAAGTCATCTCACAAAGCACATAGCTCATTGACGTCTGGCCGTCTGTCTGTGGCTTCGCTTAGAAAATTCGCTTTAATTTTATTCTGTGATAGTGAGACGATAACATTAGACCAAATAAGAAGGTCTTAAAGCATCTCATTTATTTATTTAATGACTTTGTTGCACTAGGAGATCCTCGATTATTAATGTAATAAATAAATTGCACTGTACAAACCACAAACTATACGGGTACAATATAAATTATCCAAGCACTCATTCAGTTTAGTTCACATTCATCTATAAGTGAGATAAATTGGGTAGGGTCTCATTATTTTCTTTATTTCTCTAATATCTATACTGACTAACGGATTCTACATACATAACATACCTTGTTTAGCAATGTAACAAGTATAGAAATAATTGTATTGTTTTTAAACACTGCTGTAACTACCTATCAATGAGTAAAGCTTGTACCATTTTCTATTTCACCTGTTATATTGCACAAAATATTTTTCAAATGGAAAAATTACACTTGTATAAATCATTCGAGCATAATATTGGTTTTTAATAAGTCATGGTATACTTAGGTAAGTATAGAGCATAATATAGTAATAATAATATAATAAGTATAGGTAGTTAAAAAATATAAGTGCAAGTCACATAAAGAACTTTGTTGGGTTGCAGCAAGACTAATGACAAAGGTGTAACACCAAAGGGTTCTACTATTACATAATGTGTTCAGTTTAATACTACGTGTGTTGTATGTGTTTTCTACATTTTTATTCATATGCAAATGTAAAATGAATCTCTTTTGTTTTCGCTTCGTATAAACTGATTTGATTTTGATTAGAGGTAGTAGAGTTGTGTACTGCGGTAATACATTAGGGACGATCTTACTTTCATTTTAGAGATACTACTGCATAATATATATGTAACTATGTGCTTGTAAGGAAAATAATCTGTTATTATTATTAAATATTTGGAATCATTTGTCAGTGGAGCAGTGTGTGCTTAGCGAAGTGATTCACATAATAGATCTATAATATTACACTTACATGCTGCCTCTGCTACTAAAGCTCATAAAGTTTTACGATGACAACAAATGAACGAAACAGAAAGGAAATTCGTCTGAACAGACACAAGTAGTAAGTAATGTTATGAGTAGGTACAAAGATAGTAGTAAGGGTGGAGACCTTAGTGCATAATATTCAAAGGTGAAAAGTTATTACGAATAATAACGATGGGATGGGAGCACTCGTTTATATACAAGATGCTCAAAATCCATTATTTCTATACAATTCCATTGAATTCCTACCTACAAAGCTACCACCACCACCACCACCAATATTTACTGCCTTTGAGATCTGCAGCGGCTCCTTAGCTGGACGGAAAGGCCAACTGAACTATAAGTCGATGGCTACAGCGCTGTTGTTGTTGGGAGGAATGAAAATGATGATATTATGGCACACATACTGTGAACTTACAAATTAAGCTCACAGCAAATTCTACCTACTTGCTTAAATATTGCTATAATATCCCTTTGCACACTTCCCATCAATCCACATGCTTACTTCATAATCATCTATGTAAATTCCTGTAATGCAATATTCGCACAGCATGTTTTTCTATATCACTGTACTGGAGCACGAACAATAAAAAATCGAAAGTTGCTAACTAACTGTACTTTATGTCGCATATCCAATAGAATCCAGTACGAATAGTACTACGAACGAAAATTAATTGCCTTAAACATTTTTGAGACTCCTACTAAAACCAGTGGATATTGCTATCTGTATACTATTTCAGTAAATTCAATTTTAAATCTGAGGGAATAAAAAGACTGTATGGCAAAGTGAAGAAAAAATAAGTTGATTGCATAAATTAACGGTACTGAAACTGAAGGTACCTAAAATTGTGAAATGAAAATAAATAGTAGGTATACCAGGTGAGACAAAAGAAAATTTAAGTATTTAAAGACAATGTGTGTCTCACCAAATAAGTCTAAATAATAATCGTAAAATTATTATCATTTTGTATCTTAGAGTACCTCCAATAACTCCCTCACCATCACCAACCACGCCATTTGGAATGAACAGCAAAAGACTTGTGGTACACTGAGCACTCAAAACTCGTGGTTCAACGGAGGAGTTGATTTTATTAGGTTGAGATACTGTACATAAGTTCAGCCAACCCTTTTTCGACAATCAAATCAGATTTGTGCTAATAAATTCTCTATTAGTTAGTCCATGTTGAACAGACACATAAGCAATGACATCTTAATTGAATCTGACTGGCCAGTTATGTGTCTGTCTGATTAAAGTTCGTATGGGATGTTGCGTCCCATCCCAGAAGAACGGTCTAACCATTCTGACCACAGGGTAAAGGTGGACGAACTGAAAACCTACACTATTGCTAAAAGTCTTCCATTATTTATGACGCTTTGTCATTTTCATCTAGATAATCTTATTAATTTGTATTGTAAGTTCACAGTGGAATTTTTCATATGTACATTTACACACTTTATAGACTCGATGAATCCTTTATAGGGAAATAAAGCAGCTAACGGCAAAATTAAATACAAAGATAACTAACTGTCCGCTCTAAAATAAAGTTTATAATGTTTGTAGGTATACAGATACCTAATTCATCTACACAAACAATTGTAATAAAAACTTTATCATTCTAATAGAAGAAAAGGTTTTATATGCATATTTGCAGAAACTTAAACAGTTCTACAGTACTATGCAAAAACAAGAAGAGTTCAATGAATTAATGGTAATGTTGCATGTAGAGTGTACATATCAAGCAAGATCATTACCAAGTTGAGTTTTACAATGACAGTTAATAAGAAAATTGATGTGCATACAGAAAACAACAGAAGTTTCTTGCTGTAATGTACGTAAGCTATAATTTATCTAATTAACAGTTCTCAATGTGCTAAAAATCATAGTATTATATCTTCTAAAACTTTACTAGTAATATTTATTTTCTGTAAAAGGGAAAACATTGACTATACTCATTTATTTATGTCTGAGGACGATACAGCTTCAATACCTACATACTATTGTCTTATAGATTATGACTTTCCTATAATAATAAGTCGTTAACGGAATAATAGTAATAATATTACTAGTTAAATATTGATTTTATGCACAGACGCATCAAAACATACACGAGATTGTTTTAAAGCTCATTATACAGCGAATTACACCACTTCGTGTCATGTAGTTCGTGACTACTTCATTATGGCTAAATTGATTAGAGTTCACGATTGAGTCAAAGATTTTTAATATTGTTTTACGAGGATTTCATAGTAGAATAGAATGATGTATATGATGAGAGAGCGATGAGATTCTACTTATTTATACAAAAGTTGATTAAAATATATATTTGACTTACCAAAACAGGATGTAAATCTACTCCGTACATATCAAGCCATTTGACTTTTTCCAAATAGTTGAGTTCTGCAACTGCGGGTACTTGACCTCTGGAAAATGCAATGAAAAGGTGTATGTAGTGTAGTGCAACATTTTAAGAAATGAGATAATGGGATAATTGTTTTGATTGTTGAGGGAAATGACAATGGGACTCAGTCAAGTTAACTGCCTAGCGTGTTGACAACTGTCAGTCTAGCGACAGCCAATTTGCTCCACTGTGTCTCAAGAAAGAGCAAACGCAATGAAATTGCTACTTCCCGTAGAGTGAACCTCACTTGAGTCAAATAAGACATTTTCTATAGAACTGTAAACCGCAAACAATTAAAAGCTTCTTAAACATCCTATCTGTTCTATTCAAAAGATGAATCACTTCAACACGAAAAAATTGTTCAGGAAATCCTCAATTTCTTCAAAAGAGGAAAGATTCAATACTTTTACTTAAATGTGCATTTCTTACAATAAAAAATAACATAACTAACAAAAGTTCACAAAAAACATACAAAAGATACGTTTTCATTTTTACTTTTCATTTTATTTAACAGAATCATGATCATGACTATGACTGTGGGTCGTCTCATGTTTACTTGCATTTTATATTACATACTGCTTGCGAAAAGAAATTAGACCAATAAATGGGTTCACACTTTACACCCTAAGTACATGTATAATGGAATAAGTAAATTAAATACAAACTCACGCCATGGTTTTGTGAAGTTCAGCTACTCGGGTTTCAAGCTCTGTTGCTTGATTGGCGATGAAGCGAAACTCGGAGACGTAACCGGAGCAGTGTCTTCGGGAGTCGTAATCTCCTAGTTCAGCTGCAACGAAACAAAACAAATTCATTTTTAGGTATAATAAATTATAATCATTAATCTTTACAAGGAAACTTTCCGTCTGAGTCCGAAAGATCATTATGCCACAATGCAGATCCGAATAAAATGTAAACCGAATGAATGTAGCTAAGCAAAGCCAAATAGCAAATACTCTGGATATTGAATAATTCTTCAATAATCTTAATCATACAGATTAAAATCCTTTGAGCAGGACGTTTTCAATGTTGAATTTTTAGTAAGCAGGTGTAAACCAAATAACTTTCATAAATATCCATTCATAAATCGAACCAATAAGTATGAAAAATCATGAATGATTTCTTCAATTCAGTTATCATATGGATGACTACAATTATATATATACAATGTTGGGAGAATGGAGTAACATTACAATATCATTACAAAAGATAATAATATGAAGCTCGTTTGCCCTGACAAGTAGATGTACTTACAAATCTCAACTTAAATGCATGTAGGTACTCATTTGAAAATTTTATGAGCGTATTTGCGACTACTATGTCATTAGAGTAACACGATCTTGCTATTGCCATTCAAAAAGAGGCTTTTACTACGACAAAGATAATATTTCATGAATCTAGCAAATCATAATATAATACTCATAACGTGTCATCAATGTATTTCATCAACCAACAACGATTTACAGATATACCCATGTAAACTATTTGCTGAATCTTGAATGACTTCCGAAGTGTATATAAGCAATAAGCACCTTACAATAATTCTTTGAATTCAACAACTATCTTTATGTCCACCGTACTCAATAAAAGCAGAAATAAGACCAAGAACCTCAATCTCAATACAAAGACAAACACTGAACAAACAGAAAACTCAGTAAATGCATGGACACACTCTAACACACACCTTGGCATTACGAATTCAAACGTGATGTAGGTTCACACACAAATGTGTAATAATAAAATTGTACTGTGTTTCATAAAGATATATAGCATTAAATGTTATGCAAGACACACACAATGTTAATTTTACAAGGAAGACGACATTGCAGATTGTATACGTCCATACAAAAACGTTTGGTTATATAAAACATATTTTAATGGTACAAAGATGATAGTATGAATTGTCACGTCATGCATGCTTGCCAATTGAATGGCTTTTGAATCAAGTCAGGTGAAAATTAGCCAAGTCAGCGGATGCAACAATTCTTCGTCTCGTCTCACAAACACATTTCACTTATATCATATATATAAATACACACACCTGGCATTGCACAGGGTTTTTCTAGTGTAGAATCATGTATGGTTGTTGTACACACTCATACACCTATACAGTATAATATATAATATACCATTGTAATAGAAATCTGCACTGTGTGTTTCATTTCCGTCGCGACTCACTCCACGACTATCATCTCCTCATGAAATTCATCACTGGGATACCTTGCTCTGCTTTTCAGACTGTTTCATGTACAAAGTGTACCTAATTTAGTAACAATGGAATGCAACCGTAGGAGAAGAAATTGATTTTAGATTTAGTAATGTATTATGTATTCTTCTTAGGTATTTTCTACTATTACTACAATGGTACCTACCAGTGGTTGTTGTATTGGTATTGTACTTTAATGCGTTTTGCATGCA
Organism: Pogonognathellus flavescens; assembly: GCA_019776165.1. Classification (NCBI taxonomy): domain Eukaryota; kingdom Metazoa; phylum Arthropoda; class Collembola; order Entomobryomorpha; family Tomoceridae; genus Pogonognathellus; species Pogonognathellus flavescens. The sequence goes on along the minus strand of JABASD010000090.1, from coordinate 67,635 downwards.
TGTAATGTGGTGTGATGACAATGACAATTTTATTGTATAGGAGTAGTGTGTATACTCTAATTGCACACATTATGTACTACACGTTACATACGTACAGGCATCCAGTCAATGCACCAACTTCTATTATATATGTTATTCTACATAAGTTACTATCCTCTTAAGTATATCTAGATTAAATCTCTCTCTCCGGACACGCCAAAATTTTCCGTAAAGGTATAAGTGTACCTATGCAGTGTTAAAAAAATACTTTTGCCTGTACAATTACATTTATCGTGTTTTGAGATATGCACATCAGAGTAATTCAGATTTAGACAGAATGCTGTGCTATCAGATGAGATATAACATTTGCTTGAATGAATTTCAATGAAAATTCTTCCCGTCTTAAGTTTTTCCCACGAGTGCATCTGCTTTTGACTGATTGACGCAATGCTAGACGCAGTGTTCATAGAGTATGTAATGTAAAAGGAATAAAAAGAACCAGGTGCATGTATGATAATATTATTACTATGTGTGTACCTATAACATAAGAATTTTAGTACTCTGGTTAAGTTATAAGTATATAACGGTCAAATCTTTGAACCCTATGTAATAATTAGTTTTAGTCCAAATTCACACGTAATCCCAGATAGTATACTGACACTAACATGAAAAATTATAAAATACTTACTTCCCCTGAAGGAAAGAGCGATTACAATTATGTGATTCATTATAATTTTATCGTTTTACTACAGATGCTATACGAAACATTTTATTGCTCATTACCACACTCTTATTAAGGAATAGAATGATTAATTATATCATCTTAGATGAAATCTGCGCAGGAAGAAATACTTTTGCTGGGAAAACATGTTAGATTGCTTTGCCTGTGTAGTATACAGTGTATATACAGTGTATATGTATACTTGGTAATATTTGGATCGTTTTGTGAGCAATTTTGTCAGATTCTCATATATAAAATACGAAGAGGACAAACTACATGCAACAGGGGCTATCTAATTCATACGATTAATACGATGCGATCGTATAATAACCTGAGACCTTTAGCAGAAATCAAAGGTCGGGTTGTTTACTTTTCCGCACTGAGCGAGAGAGAGAGGGAAGAGGTAATGGTCGTGGTACTAATAGCCTCAATGCACGTGAACATGCATCTTCTTGTCAAGAATCCCAATGTACACAAGGAATACCGATTTATTCGTGTGTAGAAAAAATGTAACTGGTATTTACTATACTGCTATTGCCAGTGTAATATTAATGTAGCATTGACCTTTCCTTGATTTGATTTTAATGCAAAACAAGACAACACAGCAAGAAACATCATCCCTCATCCTGCTTCAGCGTCCTATGGCCCAACAGATGAATGCATTCAGGCAGAATTCTAATTCGCTCTGTTTTGTACCTGTCTTAATGCATTAATATACTACGTAAATACTTTCCATTTCAATTCTTGTGCCATAAACTCTTTCAGCACAATATATTTTATTGGTAGTATAACGGAATCGGCGTATCATTTTTAATGTTTCTCTAAATAATAAATATCTTTACTTGTTAATTATTACAGATACTTGATTGGTTAACTTAATCCTTAACGATTTAATCGAAACCTACAAATATTACTGTAGTAAAAATAATGCAAGTTGTAATTATATTTCGGGCGGTTCAGATTGATGCAGAATTAAAATTACTTTACTAATACAGGGTACGGGTGTGCAATTACAAATGACAAAAAATAGGACGCGACGGATTAGAAATAGCATTAGATTAATTCTAAATTCAAGTGTATCCCTTTGTACTAAACAGAAATGAAAAAGGTAAATCTATACAGAAAGGTTAATTTGCTTTGGTTGTGACTTACTATAGTCAGTACTACATAAGTAGATATTAGTGTTCATGAAGCATAAACAGAATTTGTATAGAAATGATTTTAAAAATAAACTACTGGTAATTCTCTGACACTCATACAATCTTGCTTGTGCTTATTTGAGTATTACCCAAGACTTGTTACTATTATACTACTATAGGGACATAGTTAAAATACAGGTTTACTTTTAACACATCATGTAGTGGATCTATATACGCAAATCTGTATTAATTTTGTTTTTCTTTACAGTACAAGTAGTCGAAGAGCGAACAGATAAGGCGGAGTAGTTTTATTAGGTTTGCATGAAATATGTCATAATAATTTGCAATATATTATTACCTGCAGTATTGTGTATCCTAGTACAAAACTGAATTTCAAAAGAGTCTTTTCATTATCGATGTTACACAAAAGGTGGGTTTGTTTGCATTGTACAATTACTCATTTCTCTGTAGTAGAATTACAATGTGTACATTGTGCCCAGGCATTTACCACCTAGGTACAAATATTTCATCCAGCAAAAAATCCCGACACCCTCAGTGCCAAACGATAACTAAAGGCATTGTCGTTTTCGTTGTCATTTACCACTTTATCATTTAAACATCAGTCAGCCACAACTGCCACGTTGTAAAGTGTCTTTTTATATAACGAGGTAGACCAGAGCCTATACCATAGAGACAGAAGAGTACAAAGAAAGTATAGGCATAATAAGTAAACTGACAATAATATTCATAGAAAAAGAGACCAAGTAGACCAAATCTTGTTCTTTACTTTAGCCAAGTAACCACCAAGCAATGAAATGCAATGTAAACGTGAAACAGAACATAATATAAAATATATTATTTCTTCTTCCTACCTGAAATTCATTCTAAGTCCACCATCCTGTCAAGTCTGTACGAATACGAGTCATTATTATTATCATCTCAGTCAACGAACCATTTCTTTCCTGCATGCATTAACATTACTATATGGCCACTACTACACATACAAATAGTTTTCTTTCTTTCTTCTAAGAAGTTTCGGTACAACTACTACAGTACAGTACTACAAGAAATATTACAAGGTAAAGATTATACTGACTGTCACAGTTTTGTGCAGTTCGTATAAGAATTTGAATTGACATTGCCACTGGATAACTTACAATACGACGAGACTCTCTGCATTTTTATAATAGTAGTGAGTTCTTGTGTGAGTTACGTGGACATGACTCTTCTTCACCATCAGACCAGAACAGGATTAATACGAAATGAAGGTAGAACCATTATAAAGGACTACTATTAAGAAATAAGAAAGAAAAGACATAACTTACTACTAAACTACAGAGAAATACAAAGAACACAGGTACTTTGCACTCTCACACGTTTTCACAAACCACAACTTACTAATACTGCACTGCTACTGCTGTAGGAGTAATATAATATTCTGTGTACACATTAACATTACTATTACACAGTCTTTAATGATGATGTTCTCAGACATGGAAAAAATGTACGCGTAAGAATTTGCAAAACTTGAACTTGAATTCATACTGAAAGTGAAAAATGCGGAAACTGGAATAATACATTACCTCGTCTGTCACTCATACTTTTCAGACAGATACGTAATTGTACAAGAATTAAGCCTTTAGCTCAGTGTCAAGTAAGACAAATTCTCATTAAATGCTCATGTAATGGAATTGTAAGTTCAATACACAAATCCACATTACATGCATAGTCCGGTTTTCTTAACTGACAACTACTTGTTCGTTTTACTAATTGGTAAATTCTTCTGACGTTCCATGTGCATAAAATATCGGTATTTATGAGATGTTACTGATTTTAGGCATTATAAAGAAAGGAGACGGAGGACGGAACTCTACAACCTGCATTTGCTGGATTGAGTTTATTTATTCCTGCAACAAAATTTTACGCAACAACTTCGGGATCGTAAAATAGGAAAGTTGAGAAAAATATGTCTCAATATACATTTTTAATAATTTCCCATTTCCGGAGTCCGTTGAATTTAATCGAAATTCTAATTTTGAATTACTTTCAAAATTATACAGGTTATAAGAAGTTGAACTCATAGATTTAGCAACAGCGGCTTTCTTTCTAATTCTGTGGATGAGCCACGCAAGAGAAGTAAGTCATAACAAATAAATAACTACAAATATATGTCTACGTTGCCTGTGAGTGAGTGCAGTTTGTATTATAAAGTGTGAATGCCACCAGAGATAGGAATAAATTGCCTGTAATAGTATTATCTACCAAAACAGTTAGAATCCAATGGACGATTAGAACACATGAAGATTTCACGATGCATAGAATCATCTTTCTTTACTTATGTTAGTTAATTTTCAGCAAGGATGTAACAGTCAATCACTGTGAAATTGAAACTAACGGATTTGATTAGAAGAATTCAATTCTGTCTCTTCACCTCATCAACATAACGTAGTTCGACCATCCCATATAATAAAATACTAAATTGAAACGAACTCATCTCGAAGATTGAAACAATGAGCTATTTATAAAATATGCAGCTTCTATTCTCTTAGAGAGATTCGTGAAGGAAGGGAGTGAGAACGGATTTGAGTCAATCAAACAAATCATCGGCCACAAAGTGAACGAGAACTTCTGTGTGTGTCGTAATTTAGGAAGTAAGCAGATTGCTGCTGAAGTAATGAGAGGAAAATCCCCTTGATTACAAATTACAATCTTGAGTGATTCAGCAGAAAATCTTCGTTTGTATTGAGAAAGCTATTTCGTGAAGTTTGTGCATACAGCTCCGCTTTCCTCTTTCGAGCAGACTGTATATACATACAGTTATCCATTACAAACAATTGGCAATTCTAGTTTTTCATCAGGAGCAGAATATAAAGTACCAGAGGTAGTAAATAGATACAGGAAGCTTTTAGGAAGAGGATACTACATAGAGATCTACGGATGCAACTAATACTACGTGCATGGCCAATAAAGCTTTTTACAGTAACAAATTACTTTTGTACTACATCTACGAAAGTATTCTAAACGAAGCAAAGCAATCTCCATAAAATAATGTGGTAGCGCAAAATGTGAGCGAGGATGAATGACTTTATTGTGCTTAAGACACGCTTCATTGATTCTTATCCGTATGCAGTATGTATGTATAAGTATGTTTACATTGTAAATTGCAAGATGAGACTTGTAAGCACGCATTTCTCAGTAAGACAAGACAAGTTTTAAAGTTTCCTCATATTTTACGAGTCTTTATGTGAATTTTACACATATACAAGGTAAAATATGTAAAAATCTTATTAGTCATGCCGTTCTGTCTGTCGTTCCATCTAACAAGCTCATCTTACTACATTAACATTTAGATAAATAGCTAAAAGCATCATCCAACTGTTTGTTTAGTGCTTATTGAACACACACACACATTCTATTCATGTAGTGTACATAATTTATACCACAGTTATTTTTCTACGCAAGATTTTTCTTTCGTTTAAAAAAACAGTGAGATATGCGACAGACAGGCGACAGCACGTTAAAATCTAATTACTTCGATGTAGCAGTTCATCTGATAAGAAAAGTAAACCATTCTGGATTGAAAATCAAACTTTGACTGTGCCGTGTAGTAAAATAGAAATCATAAAATGTTTCCGTCGTATCGCACGCATGCCAAAAATTCAATGCACCGCATTCCACTTCCATTTACCACAGTAAATTTACTACACGTACGTAAGGCACATATTCATAATATACAAACTAAATGCAAATCAGTAAAAAATTATTTCTCACTCTGTAATGTTTCTCCGCATGTATCTCATGCGACTTACTGTGGTCAACGTGAATTATTAGTGGCTTACAGAGTTACGGTACTCTTTGATTTTTCTCTGCCTTGCTGCTGATGTACTACACATTGTTTGCATAAACTTTATTTTTTGGCAGTTATTTCTTTCGGCACGCTATTGGATTTCTCTTTTATTTATTAGTGTTATGTATTTCTCGAACTGTTGTTGTTAATAGAATTACAATCCACCAAGCAGAGTTATCATCATCATGTTATAGTATACGAACCGAATGTGTATATACATCTTAATTCCAAACCACAAGTACAAATACAATCAACTCAATAAAAAACAAGGATTGCAATAACATAACAGTTTTTATATATCGGATGCGGATGAACAAGAAAAACGAGAGCAAACCAACTAGTTATTTCAACACACAACACAAAAATACAAAAAAATCAAACGCAGCAAGTGCAAATAAACAAACAAACATAAAAGTAGCTCCTATAGGCTTATAAACCCTTCAGGAACAACTAGCAACACACAACCCAGTTATTAATGCACTCTTTTACTACGCTACAACATTTGTGTTTACACATCCATGCTATTACAAGCACACCTCCTCCTCTAGTATATGTATGTAGGAGATTTTATGTTATAGTCCAAGAACCCGTTAACATTGCTCTGAGATCTTTCCACAGTCAATATAATCTACTGCACAGAAAATAAAAGTGCGATTACATTGAATTGGAATGTTAATGTACGATATTATGTACCTACGTATTTTGTCCTCTTTATTATCGATCTTTACTGTAAACTAATTGAATTACTTCTGCAGTAATAAAAATACCTAAGAATATTTCCAAGTACAAATAGTACATTATGCTAATTTACTTGAAATTAAAAAGTCAACCAAGCCACTTATTTAAATACAAATCAGTATACGGAATAATTTTACATCAAATATTGTAGATAAATTCCCCCTTTGTGTTGGCAATTGATGGTGTAAACACGGCTAATTCAATATTTCTATTTAATGTCAGATCGAATCATTTCTGATAAGAATTGACGTATTAGACATGAAAAGACAAGGTTGTTGAAATTACAGGGCAGTGGGTTTGATTACATTGCCTGAGCAAACAAGCAAACACGAAGACCTCACATTAATTTTTGGTTAAAGTGTTGAAGTTAAAAGAGCAGCCCATGTCCATAGATATGTAAATGAGTATTGTGCATCCATCTCAAACAATTAGCTACGGTGATCTGCTGTGTGCCTTGTTGTGTGTCTGCGTGAGAGCATCACAAAAATGAAATGTGTTTCAGTCAGCCGATCCTTTTGGCTTTTGCCTGCCAGTATAGAGTGAATTGAGTTGAAGTGAGAAAACTCATCAAAGCTCACCCAAATGAGCACAAAAGGTGTAAATTCTCGAAAAGCTTGTTTTTCAGCACGAGCACATGCCATTGCCACTTTTACGTTGAATGTCTGTATGAATAATTTTAATTTAATGCTGGATTTGCCACACATACGTCATTCTTTTGGTATACGAACGTGCCTTATGAGTTCGTAGAGATATATGCACAGTTACATATAAAATGTACGAATAAAAGGGTTGTTTGTTATTCCTATACGTTTACTTAGCTTTAATATGGACAATGCAAGTCATATGGGAGGATCAAACTGCATGGAGCGTGCAACACATTTGCAAATTCGTTACCACTCTTGCTATTATACACATTATGGCAAATTTATGGGTTTTGCATGAAAACATGCTAAATGGGACTGTTCTTCGATTGTGTACACACATTTTATACTTATGTACTTTTGATTGTATGGGAGATTATTCAAGAATTAAACACTATAATAATATTGTATCAAATTTGCATCTAAACTGTAAATCTGTAGGTCGTAGTGGTATAGGTATTCTTTTTGAGTAGAAACTTAACAAATTATATAGGTATGGTATAATAATACGGTATACCTATAGCCTATATATGTCACATATAATTTAAGAAGCGTATCGAAATTTGTTGCAAAGGAAACCTTGTGGTTATAGTTGCAAGTGTTGCTGCTAATGTCAAATACGTGACAAAAGTTGACCCATAAAAGATAATTTAACCTTTCAATTGATCTGACCGCTCTGGATGAAGAAAAAACGAACATTATTTGATTTGTTAATGTCTCTCAGGCACAGAGGAGGTTTTATTATGATTTGCAACGTGGCATTTGCTCGTTATTTTTGTCGTTTGGTTGATAGCACAGTGTACAGATACAGTAATGTTCTTGACGAGATAAATCTTATTGAAGATTTTATTCTGGCTATGAGTTCCTTATTGCCATTAATTAGACCGGATTTTTCATTTCACGTTGATAGGTTGCAGTTCTTTAATTCCTTTTATGTCGATAATTACTGAATTTAATGGCCTTGCGTAGGTCCGTCATGTCACATGTAAAAAACTACAAATATCACACAGCTTGATTGCATTTATTGTTAAGGGGCATTAAATATGTATCTCTGAGTGTTTGTTCAGAGGTCTGTGTGCAAGTTTGATGTAGTAAAGCTTTCTCAAGTCGATTACTTAAAGTAATGGTGATTGAGTGAGTCATATAATAAATTCGCCGACAGAAGGACTTGAAAGGACTTTCTTGGCTTGCGGTGAAAAAATTTCCTAACTGAACAAGAGCAGTGGATAATTAAAACTTGCCTTACATGGACTGTTTTCATAAACAGCCTCACTACAATATAATGGCAATTTGGAGATAAATGCTAATATCCTTAAAATGTCATTAAACCAGTTGTTTACAAACTTTCAGCTTCATTCCTCCACGAATCTTAATTTTGTAGTACGATTCTTAAATCTACAAGTCGGTCATTTGACTACGTACCTTACCGTATTAGTATAGTAACTTTGCATAATTAGTTATTATGAACAAAAATAGAAATAGCTACTATTAATAAATTATAAGTACTTATGTGTAGGAAACATAATGAAATGTATTCAGTAATGAGATTTGCCCAATTTGCTGTGTTTCCGGTCTCTAACCAATATCTTAATCGAGTGAGTGAGCTAATCTTATAATCTCGTGTAAAATATTGTAAGCTTGTCGTTGAATATTCTTAGAAAATATGAAAAACAACGATTCTTATCTCAACCTATAATAATGTCGCATTAACCCTTCGCAGCACAAGCATAGGTGATTAGTGATTACATTACAGTCTTTATTTATGAACGTAAAAATAAGCACGTATTCAGTATTTGCATACTAAACGCATTGACCTAGGAAGTAATCAAATGAATTCAGAATAGAAATGCGCTGAAAAATGCCTTGTTCACTTAACATTCCTTTTTCGAGCAATTAATTTGCAACTAACCATAAAATATGTTCATATACGTTGATAACAGAATTAACAAAACACAATTTTACATCAACAACATTAAAGCACAAGGATAATTGGTAATAATTGTACGGAAAAGCGAGTTCATTACTTTTTATCTTCACAATTTACACAAGCAGTTTTTCAAGCACATAATATGAATGAGGCATAATAAGTATTATGCATAGCTGATGGGAAAAATGTTACTGTCAGTATACCCCGTTCTTTTATATTCATATTTCATAATATCATGCTATATATATAGGTTAGGTACCTAAACCTATGTTCAAAGTCAGATTGCTTAGGCATCATTTTTATTATTAAAAGGAACATTTCGTCATAAATCATAAAACAGATCGTTATGTTGCAAAGTCTGCGTGGATCCCAACAGCTTCTGTGAGGAGAGCAGTGACTAATGTGCCAGCTTAGTGATTAATAACCCCAATGTTAATTACAATTGAGAGGAGTAAGCAGTTGGTGTGGTGGGTCGGCCAGCTCAGCTAATAACCAACGAAAAAGTAAGTGCATAGTGTAACTTTGAACTAATGAATACACGTGTGTGTACATAAAACACCATCAAGAAACACAAGTACATTATTGCACAGTCCATGACAATTCAAAAAAGTTCAAAGCAACGTAGATGGCTTATAAAAATCTTGCGTCATTAATTAATACGAATAATTTAATTATTATAGGCAAAATGTCTAAATGCAAAATAATTTTATTGATACACCATCCGACAGGTTACTTGTTACATAAAACGTTGTATTTTAAGCAAAAAACATTTTGGGTAGGTCATTTCTTGGAAGGAAAAGAAACCTAATCAACCTATAATAGTTTAGATAATGTTAATAATTTATTTAATTATGAAAATCCCATTTCTGGTGTCACATTGAATATTCTTAGGTAATAAAATATGTTTAAGGATATAACAACTTTCTTTGTTAATAATTCAGTGCTTGCCTAATTTACATGAGTAAAAGCTGTAGTTGCTACTTGCCGATCCATCAAAACAGTCAAAACACAGAGGGACAATGACAGAAAGGATTTTCAAATCAAGATACACTACATCGTCCATCATCATCATCAGCTCATTTCACTAGAAACATATTATACGCACGAAAGCAAGAAAATGAAACAAGATCTGAGCATTGTGCTTTGAATTAATGATTCTACTGATGGACAAGATCCAATCGTATAAATAAATAATAGTTTTCCCAGTACAAAGTTCAAAATCATACATTTGAGGTGCATCTATGATACACAGAACAAAAAATGAGTTTCTTACTGTTCCAGCCTGGCAGGGACACTCATGAAAAAGTAATTCAAAGTTTTTGACACAATATTTTGCCAATCTCTCCCCGCAACTCTCCCAAGTCTCAATGGCTAATGAATTCAAACGGTCTCACGAATAAATCCTTATTGCAAATGCAGCAATAATTTATATACATTTTTATTTGCATCACAATAAAAAAAGTACCTATACAAGGTTTTTCTCTAACGTTATGTCAACATCTACAACAGTGCTATAGAACACACCACAGGCAGCTCTAACATGTATCCAAATTACACAAGATTGATTCTTCGTGTGCAATGTGCAATGCGATGTGACTAACGTAAAACCTTACACGTTTATTTCATCCGTATAGATTTTATTTGACGCATTAGCTCTTTACCTGTGATGTCTTTACAGTTACATACTTACGCAGCATTCAATAATGACATAGTTAAACTATAATGAGAAAATGATCAATCGCTTCCCAATAAATAATTTCAATCAAATATTGCAGTTGAAAAGATAAATGCATTTACTGCTTGGCAATTCGATGAGTTATGAGTGGTGGCCATGCATTTTAGCAATTCCTTACCATATTCAGATGCTTCTGAATGCAAAGAAAGACACTTTTATTGACTATGAAAATTCATTCACTTAAAAATGAAAGATAACCTGAGAGCGTAATAGTTTGTAGTTATACGCAAACTATCACAATCAACTCGCACATGCACACAGACACAGAGCAAAGCAATAACAACTTTTAGGTAGTTAATCTTTAATAAAGACACGATCGATAAGCCTAATAAGCCCTACTTACTTTGTGACTACTCTACCAGCACTACTTACAATAACAACATTCGCTCAATTGAATTTCTCTTTCGATGATTTCCTCACCGAACGTGATCATTACCAATCATTACGAATGTAAAGTGGTAATAGTAGGAGCTTCTGAATTTTTATAAGAAATTACTCACTTTTCATTCATCTCTCAATCAAATCCACTCATCTTGGATTCATTTTCTAACAAACAGTCAGTGAATGGTCCTTTATACTTCATTAATCCAACGACCTTCCCGCAAGCTCCATTAGCAATTTCTTAAATCGTAAAAGATGATGTAAACAAATTTTTTACCTACTAAACTATTACAGAGGTATGAGTATATTGGTGTAAATTAGTTTTTGCAGTGATTGGTTTTAATTGAGAAGTAATAGACTTTTACAGGACGAAAAAGCGTAAGAATGACAAATCTAGCCCAAAGCAAATATTTTAAGTACACAATAGAAGAATAAAGTAATGGCAAATGGAGTATAATGCAATGTCCGTTGCAATCATAACGATAATGATAGCAGATCTGTAAGTAACTCGTAACTTAATGATGCCCATTACATTACAAAGTATTTTCCGTGATTACAGGTCTCATTTACCACACAAGGTGTGATAATCATATGGTTCAATTGTCCAATGAGTACAATAATTATTAGGAAGTGGTAGTAGTAGTGGTGGTGGTAGCATTTTAGGCAATGTGCAAGATCGTTCTTTAGTATGTAGGACGACATTAGTTTGAGTTTTTGCTACCAAGTGGTCTTCTAAGAGATATTATGACAGAGTGGTCTAAAAATCAAAGCTGGGACACACATGGAAACTTTATGAACGCCTGCATTGCGCATTGTTCGAGTGATACTTTGCAATTTTCAACAATAAACTGTGTAAATGAAATCATAAAATAGTTAATTGCCTTCTGTACGACACGACGAGCTAAAGTGGGAATGAATGACATCAGGAAAATAAATTTGCCATTTTTTCTTCACGATTTTTCATATGGACTTGACTTACGTTAGCACAGGCAGTAGTTCTGCAATAATCATAATAATAACAATAATGTACAAGTGTGTGTGAGCCCACCTGAATTTTCCTAGTGGAAAATACTCGCGTTTCATTTCCATGTATATAATAATAATGGTAATATCTGTAGTATTTACCTTGGATTAATTAGTTGTAGTATTGGTATAGAAATGGAAGCTGCTAAAAGCAGTCCTGTCTACCTTGCTACATACATAAAGCCATCTCTATTAAACATAACACAGTGTGAAACCATGGGATTTCACACCTTAATATCTGTCATGTTCGACATATATGGATTACATATGGGCAAACTTTGCCTGTCTGACAATATTTTAGGCAACCGACAGTTCTCATCTTACACCAAGTCACTCATAAACATTTTCCAAGCAGTAAATAAAACATTGACATCTCTACAGCGCATGAAATTGATAATATGTAGCTTGGAATGTACTTGAACTGAATTGTTCGTAATTACATTGTATGGGCAGATAAGACACTAAAATTTGTTACTAAACTGACATCCTGTATCATTAAAGCAGTTTAAACTGTAGCAATCGTTTAATGAGGAAAATATAATAAAATTTATTTATTACGAGCTATTTAGTAACATATCATTTTTATTAGCGTCTATCAAAATGTCCTTTTGTCCATATTCATTCACATTTGATGATGCGTAAAAAATACTTTTACATTTTTATAGCTTGCAGCATAAGACAACTCATTTTAACAGAGCCAAGTGTGTGTCTGTGCCTATACTTCCATAATGTGTTGAAATTTTTCAAGTTTATATGCTTATTATTATAATGAAAGTATAAACAAGGCTGCATGTGAATCATTTAACTTTTAACTCTACTTACCTAAGTCAAGTCATCATTAATTCTGAAAATTTCAATGACCAAGTCATACAAATGTAGGCATAGACACACTATATACGCCTTTGTTTTTGATTAAAGCATGTGTGGGCGTTGATAATTGTCCATGTGGTCTTAATTCAAGTAGAGATAAGCAAAACATAGGATCTGTCCGAGTTATCTTTCTTATTTATTTACAATACTAAAGTACACATGCACACAAACACCCACTATAAATAATGTACCACACTTCTGAGTAAAAAGCTTCCCTGTGCAGTCTGCATCTGTACATTACAGATATTATTTGCATGAAATTGGTACTATTCAATTTCAGTACTTACATCAAATCGTATATGCTACACAATCTTGTAATTAGTTTTCGGAGAAGTGAACCAAGAAGAAATTGATAGCTTTTTGCTTAAGGTACCACATCGATAATATATACAATGCACTACTGTGTTTTACGTCTAGCCGAAACCGTGGTAGTAAGTACAATTCCTATTACAAAGAACAATTTGTTGTAATTGAGGACAATGAAGTTCGTTTTCGGCAAAGAAGATTGCATTTTCTGTAATATAACCCACTTCTTCAAGTATAGCAACAGGTGTGTGTAGGATACTTATGAAATTAGTAGGAAAAGTTAAGGTAAGGTAAGTTTTTAGTTTACAGACAGTTTTACTACAAATAACAGCACAGCATATTAAATTTTACATAAATACATATCAAACCTCCAACTAAGGAAACGTAATAAGGCATAGAGAGTAGGCAGACTGTAGCTAAAGCAATCATCCGTTACCTATACCGAGACACTCAAAGAAACTAGTCTTTATACACAATTAGAATATAGCGATAACGTGTAAACAAGCTTTAGATAATATACACAGACACATAGAGACATTATTATCTACATGCAAAAATACCCACACTTCTACTAAAACTCAACTAGTAGTGCAAAAATAGTCATTACAGTAACATACACACAGGATGTTCCCTGTAGAAGCTTTGCATTTGTATTATTACTAATATACGACAGAGAGACACACAAACACATTAAAATACGTTTTGCATTATATCTGATGCAGACGGAACTTAGCAGCCTTAATAGTGATGATGTACCCGATTGCATTTACTATAAACCCTTAATTGAACATCACCAAGTTACCTATATGTCTATAGCAAGTACACCTGCTTTGTAAATGTGTGAATATATGTTTAGCACATATAAGACACGATGTTCACAAGAATAAAAGTACACAAAGCCCTAAAGTATAGATCTACAACAGTAGTAGTAGTTGTGTCATACCTGTGTGACCAGAGATAAGAAAAGCATAAAAGACTCTGTACATAAAATACAAATGCAAGTAGGTATACCATAGATATGCACATGTAATAATAATTAGTTATGCTATAGGGATATAAAGGTACCAGGTATCTTTGTACATTAAGTAGGTGTGGATGCAAATCGTAAATCGCGTATCGTGTACTATAATATACCTGTGTGAGTATATGCAGTGTAATATTCCCGTATTCGGCTTTACATATCATTACCTTTGCATTATACCCACATTTCAATGGGAATTGAACGTACGTACGTATTGAACGCCCCGTTAAAAGTTAAGACAGACTCTGACTGCCTTTACAACGTTGTGGACTGTGAAGAAAGAGTTTTGCAACAGGTGTTCTCTGTTCTCTGTTCAGTCCGCTCTGCTCATCAATGCAGTTCATTGCTTTTTCTTGCTTATCTCCTTCCTTTGCTTTTTGCCACCAGCTTCCATTCCACTTTGCCTTTTCTTTGACTATAATATCCACACTGCACTATTTTACTGCATTATTAGTGGAGCTTCTCTATTATTTGACTTATTTCATGCTGGATGATATGGAAGCGAAAAGCAGGTGGATTGAATTAATAGAAAAACTATACAACGCTTGAAAAAATAGATGGAAGCAAAAGGAGATGGGGTGAGCAGATAACGAAGTAACAATTGTTGGTTTGCTGGTATATTATGCATTATATTATTTACTTTTATATTCTTCAGCTCTGTACTACTCGTAAGTATTTGTAATGCAATACTAATACATGTACCTATAGTTCCTAGACAAGCCAGAAAAGTTACAAGCTAGACAAACTACAGTACAAACATATTACATACAGTTTGGTAGATTAGTGGTTTAGTTTTTAGTGAAGACGTGAATGGAATTGATCTGAATTCAAAGACATAGTACATGTACTTACATTGTAGTGGTGTACCTTTGTAAGTTTTCCGTGTAAATAACATGTATGCACTTAATATAGAGGTGTGTGTGCCTTTGTGTGTGTATTACATTGCTATTATGAAAACAGCAAAGGTTACTTATACTTATGCGATAAATGTTATGCGTTGTGCGATGCTAAGAAGTACACAGGCAGAATGAAATAACGAAAAAATAAGAGAAGAGAATGGAACTTACATTGAACTGCATAAGCACCTAGCTCCGCCGCAAGCTCGAACGGCACCGGTAATCTTCCTTGTAGAATATCCTGCTTGATCTGCAAGTAGAATTGGTACCTGGATGGAATACAAAATGAAAACAAGTTACAATAATGTCCTCGCATAGTATTCCTGTCGTAGTAAAATTCACACATTTAATTAGATGTTCTATTCTGTTGGATGATGTACTGTGAAACATATTTGTATTGAAATATTGACACTTCTAGTACATACATGAAACAAAGTTGATAATTGAGATGTTTCTATATACCTATAGCAGGGTAGGTATATATTGAAGAGAAGTTATGACTTTGTATTAGTAATTGTAAATAAATACATTATATTAGTATAGTAGTAATATGCAAAGCAATTCCAGTGTGTAGAAACTCACATGTACAGGAAGGAAGGACCTGTTGTGTAATATTATGTAGGATTTTTTATTCATTTTCATAAACCAAGTGTGTAACTGTACACAGTTTATGTGAAAAAATAAAATGACGACTTTTTCATTACGTGTTAGGTAGTAGAGAGAACTGTTGTAGGTAGATTTGTAGTTTATAGGTAGGTAACTTTATAACATAGATATTTCCTAATGTCACCACATCAATTCACTTTTCTCTCGAGGAACATTATTACGACAAGTTCATTATGCAGAATAATGTGCCATACGATAGGAATAGCGTTTCTTTACGTTACAGCTCAATCAAGCCAGAAGTGAGCTGACGTTTTTAATTTCTTTGTACATAATGTACAGATAAGCATCAGCATTCTTTTTATTCTCTTCATTACAATTATGTTTCTCTTGTGCCCTGACTATTAAACTATTAATTGATGGTGTTCCAAGTGCTTTATGATTTTCGCCAGAGAATTTATTACGATATTTTACATATACCACGTAGGGACATTAACTAACTTTTAATATTATGCTAATTCTGTATTAAATTACATGTACACAGCAATAACAATGCCTTAACTGTGTTCAGTAGGTACACCAAACTTTTTTCTCATTTCCATTTAATGTACAACTACCTATGTACGTGGTAAGTATAGAAGGGAAGGCACTACTATACTATATGGGAAATGTTTAGCTAAATGAAGTGTGAAGAAAAAAGCTCATAAAATTGTTAGTTAAAGTTAATATGATGTCAGATTCAAAAACACACTCAACTGACTGTAAATATTCTGGACATGACCATTTTCTACTGGAAAATTATAAAATGCATAATCATTTACGTAGAAAACTTCTTTCGGTTTCAGTTGCTCCTTAAATCTTCTTGGTAAAATGCATTGTAATTCTACATTGGGTTTGATTTCTAAAGTTTCCTTGACTTTCTATTTATTTGGACACTGACTCAGATACAACTATACAACTGTTGGCCTTTGGGAAACATGAGAAATTTGTACATAATAACAATAATAGAGGATTCGCCAAAGTTTTAATTATATATACTAATAGCACACCTTTATACTGAAGCAATGTATTTTCTTGAGCAAAACTGACAAGTGATTGATGTAAAAACAAGACGTCAAGTCAACGTCATTCCTATTTATGACGCTGTGTTTTTTCGTCATGCCCTTTTAACCACTAGAAGAGTAACGAGAATAAAAATGTCCGCAGGAAAGCAATGTCTGGCCATCTAAACACTTTTATAGTTCCTTTGAGTCAGTATGACTTTAGGCAAAGCATCTTTACTACTTTTGCTTTTGCAAGAAAAAGTGCAATTCTCTTTACTCGTAACTTCGTCTGCAGTAATATATGACCTAAGCATATATAAAAAAAATAAATGCAATCAAATCGTACTACTAATAAAACGCAGATCTCAGTTAGCCACTTGTGGATTTGCGTAGTATGGATTAAGGAACTCCTTTATGTAATAAAGTTCGGTTGAAGGATTTTTACACTTAAATTACAATTCTGTGAATTGTATGCGATAATAATAATGTTGATGGAAATAAATCTGTCTGTTAGTATGCAATCTAACGAAATATACTGAGGGAAGCTGTATATTCCATAATAATAATATTATGATCATCATTTCTGCATTTGCATTTCAGAGTGTGAATCATTAATTTGTTGTTGTAGCTTGTAAGGTAAAGAATTGCCTCCTCCTTTCATTTCACAGTAGCGTTAGGGATGTTCGGTTTTATTGTGTTTACCATCATTCATACTTCATAGGGTCTCTTCCAGAGGCCATAACACGCAAAATAAAAAGAAACTCGGTAAATCTGCCGGTGTAAAATAAAATAAATGATAATATGCAAATTGAGGATGTTACTACTACTAAACCAGAAGAGCTTAGAGCTTTTTAGCTTCTTTGAAATGTAAGGTTTACTGCTACTGCAACATAAAAGCTCCCGTCTCAAGTTCTACTGTGGACAATTTACTACAGGACAAGATTTTAATACTAGCTTTGCAGCAGCTTACACTTACCACACCATACCTACAATAACAAATCCTTTCATTCTTTATCATTTATTGCCACTACACACCCAACAAGATACTAGAATTGCTCTTTCCACTGTAATATCCCAGTCTCATATAGATTTGCTTTGCCTAGACCTCTTTTTACACATTCTTACTTGTTAAGTAAAGGGTTGACGAGATAAACTCACCAATATGCATTCTCTATATAATTTAAGTATATAATATTATACCGCAATGCTTAAGTAACTGTTGTAATATTTTTCTTTCAAAAATACAGCTGATGTTGTTGTTGGCTTCAATGAAATGTTTTTGATTAAGGCATGGTACACAGTGCAGACTCACACAAAGAGAATCGCAAATCTTCTACTTTTAACTTAATGATTTTTGATGTTACAACTATAAACTACAAGTTATCTCTTAGCTGACATGACATTAAAGATTTTAGATTTCAAGTCCGTTGGGTTAGCTTGCGAATGCTTTGTTAGTGTGGAATGGCATTTGAAATCTGAATGAGACGTATTTGAGTAATAGTGCTTTTAATTTACGTCACTTGTCCTGTCCTCTTTATCTTTCTATCATAATCATAATCATATCTTTATGTGAAGCCATAAAAGAGAATGAAAAGAAATATGCCGAGCTATATTCTACGTAGTTAGTGTTAGTAGAATTGAAACAAATGTTTTGTGCCGAAGAAGCGATGAGAGAAGAACAGATCTTGTGGATACAACTCAAAAGTCTCAAAGTTATAACAACGATAGGAAAGTGAGTCAAGAACAAAAGAATTTTAAGCTGTAGCTACTACGTATACCGTCAGTCAGTCACAGTTTTTACTCTGCTTTCCTTTCTTCTTAGCTTTGCAATGTTTTTTTTTGCATTTTTTAACATTATAGTACTACATTGGCTGAAATAGGTTTATATATCTTATAAAATGTTAAATCATGTAAGTAGATTAGTTGCTGGGAGTAGTGTGAGTGATTTCGGTGTTTTTTACCGAAAAGCTTTATGCTTTTTGTGTCCCTGACTTGACAGACGGACTGACAAGACGTGAACAGATGGAAGGACAAAGATTTTGATGTAATTTTCCATCCCACCATATTAAGCAACTTTAAGTTGACTCTCATTTTTAAGTTTCTTGTTATCACTACCGCCGATGCGGAAGTCTTTAGGGTGTACATTTTCTTGGCTAATGCATTTTCTAAATCTTCTTTACTATTTACAATATGTTGTGGATAGTCGTAGTGGCAAAAATTGCATTTATAATGTCATGGTCATTCAAATTACGCTTCCTCCTAAATCGTATCAGATGTAGTGAGAAATGACAGTCTCAAAGTCATGTAAAACGGCAAGAGACAAAATACACACCTTATGCGTGTTTTCTCATGTAGTCTTTCATTATCCCTATACTATAGTGTACAAATATTATTAGAAACAAAACATATTTGACCACTACATACGTTAAGAAGATACATATATTATTTTACAACTTATTATTTCATAATTGTAATTAAGAACTTGGGAACTAGCTAAAGATGATTATAGTTCAGCTTAAATATATATGGACTAAAAACAGTAAACATTGCAGGTAGCATTACTAATGTCTTAGTAAGTTCGTTTCTCCTTCTAGTTTACTGTGAGTTCAGGTACAGGTAGTTATAGGTTATGTGTGAATGTAATGTGGTCCTTTGAAGTCTGGGTGACTTCAAGGATTTCAAACGTTGAAGGTTGTTTAGCAAGTTGGTATAATGACAGGTCATAAAAGTACTCACCCTAAAGGCACATTTTAATAACAATTTTTCACATACGCAATGAAGTGTCTTGTGCATACACAAATTTATCGTTCTGGAGATACCAAAGAATGCAAACGTTTTACGATTACTGTGATTACTATTTGATAAATTACCTCCAATTTTTACGAAGCGGATGTTTTTAAGAAATGATACAACGAGTGTTTTTATACAGAACCTAACTAATTTCGTTGTAAAGGTATTGACTGTTTAATGGCAAAAATTAGTACTGGAATTGCAATTGCATATTTTACACTAATGCAGTATGGTTTATAAAACTGCATCAATGTAAGTACTCTTCAATCTAAAGTATATTCCTAGGATTTTGTTTACAAATAAAGCATTATAACATTACAAAATACTATTCTTACCGAGTTATCTCTTCGAGTAATTTACAGGGGTCTGCCGCATAAAACTTGACTCCGAAATATAATGTGAATGGTTCCGTTCCTGAAAGTCAAACAAAAAAGTTACACATGATCCCACTATATATATATACAAAGGTTGCAATCTAAATTCACACCACGTACCCCACTTATACTCGATTATTACAACGTTATAAATAAGCAGGGTTCATTCTGGACAGTATAATATTTTGGGCTACCTGTCAACCTTTGGATATAAAGTTCCAATGCAGAATTTTGATTAATATATCGAATTGCAGGTTTAAATCGGATCTTAACAGAAATATCATGGTACTGCTGAAATATAGTTGCGATATAGCAGCAGTACCTTGATATTTCTATGGATCTTAAACGTTCTTCAGTTTAGAACCGTTTTAACCTAAAGTTGGCCGAATAAACAATGACAAATAGTAAGTAGAAAAAAATAGCAAAAAAGTCTACAAATCACACTATTGCGTAAGAAAGAGGGACATAAATTATTGAATTCGTAGTGATCAACAAAGCAAGCAAAACATAATATCTCATGTCCATCTACATAGATTGTAAGGAAAATTACTTTTCAATTTGAATTTTTCTATCGGGGAGACACAACCCCAATAAGTATGAGTCTGTAAATTGCTTTTGTTACGTCTTACTGGATTTTGTTTGCTTTAGCTACATGTAAGTACATTCTTGCTTATAAAGATAATAATAACAGTGGAGTAACTCCTCTCTCATCTCATCAAGTAATATGAAATCCCATTCGTTTGTGAGAAACACTTTTAGTGTGTTAGTTTCTAGTAGCTTGTCTGTTATTCTAACCGCATGCTCCAGGCTCCCTGCACTCCATGCTATTATTTGTTTTAGAATTTTATCCAGAGGCTACTCGTATAATTTGGTTTTCGAATTGTTTTACAATTCAAATGAAACATAAACATCCTTGATAGCTGTTTATAAACTAAGCTATTGCATTTTATTAGCCTTTAATAATAATTGGTTAGCCAGAACACGAATTACGGGTGGCAACAATAATGACTGATAATATTTAAAGTCTAACTAACCTACAAAAAGTACCATGATGTTTCTTCGATGCTACAAAAACAAAATTTTCTTGTAAATACAATCAGCATTTTTATAACATACTAAAGTGTAATACATTACACATTTCCTTGCCAAAAAGTGCGTGCATGGCTTGTACATAACATTCAAATAAAAAATCCTTATAGTAATCTCCACATAGAAAGTCTGCCAAACACACACGTAATAATAAACGTGGATGTGTTCTAGTAATACATTTGCAATTCAGAAAATGTTATGTACGTGAGTAAAAAACAAGGGAAATGTGACTGCTGTGCTCCTCTAACTGAAAACAGTCTAATTAGTTCTGAAACGAAATGATGTGAAGTTTTACTTTTAAATTATTACACTTTTCCATCTCTACAGACAGCTCTATAATAATAATTGTAGGTTTTTCCTTGCTTTATTACTCACCTTGTACTACCTATGCATTGAAAGCCATAATTAAACAAATTTTAGAATAATTTAAGATTTCTATATCATGCTACCTGACTATACGCATTAAGATCGTGCTCTACTCGTCAGATTTACACGACAAGGCTACCAAAATGTTTCAGACGCACCCAACGGGGGTAGACTAGACTGAATAAATGTAAAACTAAACTATATAATGACACACAATTATAAAATGAAAATCACAAAAAGGCTCCGCATGCATGCGTGTGTCCGTGTTCATTCATCTATTACTTCATTTGTAATTTTTACATGTAAAACACACACGTATTTGAATATTCTTAGCAATTAATGGGCTGTACCTGTACTAATATCTCGCATGCAGCAGCACGACAAGATAAGGACATTTTTAATAATAAACACTTTTACTACTACTACTAGTACAAAATATAGCAGCAGACAAGACACGAACACAATACCACAGCACACGAGAATATCCCATAATGACTCCTGTTCCTTTCTAAATCATTTTTCTTTTAATTTCTATGAAAGGTAAAATGTTTCCGAGGAATCTCCAAAGATGTTCATTGTAATTGCGAGGGCGTTGTGAAAAATGTAAATGCAAACTTAACTTGTCTGTCCTGTCTGTAGATATCTACGCGGTATATATCGAACAATTACATACAGGTATAGTACACACAACATAAAGATAAACTGACATGACAGTTTTTAAACAAATAGCCAAAATCCAATCTATTCTTTGCGCTGTGGAGATTTAAACGCTTAAATTTTCAAATGAAACGCTGCATACGGTATTGAGCAAAGTAATTTGCAAATGAGAGAACAAGACATGATTACAATGCAAGTTCTGGTAGTCTAGAAGCTGTAATATTATACATAGAACTAGTATAGTAGGAGTTTATACACAATGTAATCTCTATTGGACGTCGCAAGTACATACAGATGTACATGTAGAAAACGTCTTTGCATCGTGTTCCCGTTGTGTTCGAAAGGAACTAATTAAGACAAGCAGAAGGGGATTCCTCTCTATTGTATTTTATTCTGTAAAGTCTGCTGCTTCAACTCGTAAATAATTTTTGCATATGAAAACAATAATTAAGCTGTTTGTACTGCAGTATTGTGCTCACCCTATATAAGCACAATATGCCAGGAGCATTATACTACCTATACATAAATACATAGATACTACAGATATACGCAGAAAAAGGACGGCGAGTTTAAGTCACATCGAAAGCCTTGGGTGAATATGAATGGAAAATGATATTAGCATGTAGATTGAAATTGGAGAATCTTTTCTTTGCCTTTTTATTCTTAGACATAGCGAACACACAAACAACACCCTTGTAACACACTAACCCATCTAGAAATATTAAACTTGATTCTTTTCTTAGATCATACTGCTACACCACTACCACTAATCTACAGAAGATTCTGACACATACATACAATTCCATCTTATCACACAGAAACCGACTCACTGCAGTAGAGATACACAATTAGCTTGGAGATAAATATTCAATTGAAAATAATATGATACCCACAACGTGTAGGTGCAGGGCTATGTGAGTAAACAAAGGATAGATTTCTATGTTGTAGTATGCACACAGAAGATGAAGTACGATTTTACTTTGTTGAATGAAAACGAATGTGAATATTATATTAGAAAAGGCACTTCATATCATCTTAAGATCATCATCTCCATATCCATACGTCAGTCTCATGCCAACATTTTTTCCCATATACCTAATATGTATTTTATTCTTCTATTCACTAAGAAATGATTTTTAAGTACAATGATGGGTCTTCTACCTGCTAGTAGAGTGGTACTACTAATAATAACAATATGCCTTTTCCTATTGTTGTATAGTCATAAAGGATACCTCTTCTTGTGCTACTGCTGTGGAACGACTTTGTTCTTTATAATAATACTATGACATGACATCTCAATGAAGAGAGTCTCATCCATTCTTATTTTACAAACTTCAGTTTCCTTGCTGTAAAAATGCGTTAATAACTATGCTAGCAGGTACAAGGCAAGGCAGACTTCTCCTTTAGTAACACGAAGTACCTAAGTCATTTCTTAAAGGTGTACTCATAATATACAGGCGTGTGATGGCACATAGAATGAAAAGAGATACACCGGATTAAAATAAATATGTTGTATTATGTGATAAGATGTTCAGGTAGGTACAGGGTTTGTCTTTCAAAATAAATGGCTCTATTGCTAAATGAGAGTTGCAAATGTGCAGAATGAAGATGAAGGTATGTCGGAGCACATTATGTTGTCTTATGTAGGTAAGTTGTTGAAGACAAGTAATAACTGTGTAAAAAGTTTCAGATTAATAAGATTATAATGTGTGTCAGTATTAGTTTCACTTAATGTCACACCTGAATAAGACAAGGTATTTAATACTGTTGAAGGACTTGATGCTATTTTGTGTTGTGAAAAGAGAGGGATGTCTTCAGAGAGCAAAATGTTAGTTCAGAAAGCGTAAAATTCGTATTGGACGACTAAACTGAAACTATTTCCTCTAATACCTACGAGAATACGACTTTTCACATTTTTAACTCTTTTCGATCAAATTTTAGTGACTGAAGAGTAGTACAATAGCAATAAGAAACTCTCGTCTCAGGACTAATTCAGTTTTTGAGGCTAAACCAGAAATAATCCTTAATAATATCCTGGTAACTGTTATGAGTGTTATGTATACGTATTGTATAAACAGGATGTGACCATACTTGTATATCTAGAGTAATGCTGCAAAAATCCCACACACAATAATCGCAGCTATGCAGAGAAAAGATACGCATTTGGATGTTGGAGAGAGCGGCTTTGTCTTTCAATGCATATAAGACAATTTTTAACAGTAGCACCATATTTAAAATTAAGGACTAGAATTGGATTAAAAGATCGGGTAATAAAGCTACCTAATTTGTATCACAATTTTTATTTAGATTGGTTTAGTTACGTAAGTATACCCATAATATTATACTGGTTGTGCATAACAAGTAATGATACTTAACTTGAAATATCATTAAAGAGAAATAAATGGAATATGTCAGTAGAGTAGACGTACCTTCTAATTGTTTGACGACTTTCTTTCCAGGATCAAGCCAATGCTGAAATAAATAAAAAACATATAAATGTCACACACGGGAAGGTTTCAATGGTTGATGCTTTTATAGAAATCTACCGTGGAGTAAATTATAACTGTAGTCGCCTTTAATTTTGGTCATAATCATTATCATGCACTTACAAAATCCTATTTTTTAATATGTACTATGAGCTACAAAATCCAATGTGATCTGAAAGTTGTATCAATAAACAATAAAAGTTCTTTCGAAAACCTATCGAATGTAAATAAAATTACCCAAAACATTTTTTTGACATTGTACAAAAATATAAGATTTTTTATCGATGGATCTGCATAATAATTCATTATCTTCTAGCTGAATGACCTTAATTTAAGTAACAAACAATAAATAGTTCTTATTGGTGCACTGCAAACTGCATCTGTAAGCAAATACTACTAATCGCTTGTAAATGTTTTATGAGTCTATCCTCATATAAGATAGCTTTAAACTGCTAAATTATTCCTCGTCACGAGTGAGCTTTGTCTGGCAAGTTTACTTGATTATAGAATCGTGTAATATCTGACCTAAAGCCTGTCAACACTTTGACAAATGACTACAAGTTTCTATAGAAAACTTTTCTTAGCCACTCGACGCGAGGAACACCCTCCACATTCAATAACTATCGACAAAATGAAAAAATTGTGTATTTATTAATGACCTGACGTATTTGTAAGAGCTCTGTGTGTAGTCTTTCTGTAATGCATTGCATTTACATTCTGCACCTTCTAAAATACCTAACATTAGATTAATATTACCCTTGCCTTGATATTAACAACTGTTAAATTCGTATAGGTAGATCCACACAATTAATTTTCTCATTTTCAGTTCAGAGACATTCAAGGAGGTATCTGTTATCTCTACACACATAGCAAACCACTTCTCTTTTATATTTACTGCATCCAACTGCTTACAATATTTCGTAATTTTTTCCTACTACTACTATTAATGGTTATGAACAGATATAACTTGAATTTATGTGTGGAAGTGTTATTTACACTGTTGTATATTTTGTTGTTTGACTCAAGTGATGGTGTTAAAAAAAGTAATTGTGAATTGTGAATGAATTTCTTTGTTTCGCACATATTAAATCATCAGTTGAGCAAATGGGCGAAGGTGAGGGTGAAAAAGAAGATGCAAACATTATTTGTTGCTCAAACACAAAAGCTGTTCATTCAACACATCAAATGGTTCCACAATCAAACATGCAAATTGTTTCTTGAATAATGATGATGAGCACATAATAGTATTTCATGCACAATAATTTAATAATACTTCAACTCGAGACGCTAAAAACGTATTCATACACAAAATCCTAACAAGGATCACCTTCAGAGATAACTACATGTCTTTTACAGTACAAACAATAAAATCTAAATTGTGCATGCACTTACGTAGATTTTTATTACGATGTCAATTACGATGCTATCACCAACCATAATCATCACCACAAAAAGTTTTTATAAAATAAACGTACCGTTTGGCCTGTATTGTCGATGAAACGAAGTCCAAAAAATGCCGTCTCGATGAGATTCAAGTGTTTGAAGACATTGTCCACCAATTCTTGCCCTGTGGATGTACTCTGAAAAGTAAACAAGAGGATTCACTTCATTAGATAACATTATCATTCGCAAACGCTATAAGCACGTGATAAACTTACTTAGAGTACACGAAATTTACTGCTATAGAAATCTCATTTACATGCATTTTAATATGCAAACTGTCCATTATTATAACTGTTGCAAAGCAGCAAGCTAAATTAAACGTTTCTCTTTACCATAAAGTAATCACATAGCAAAGTAAACAAGAGAACAACTGTATTTAATAAAATAATATATAGACATCATAAAGAAAAAAGCGCAATAAATAACGGTCTTGCATAAAGCTGCACACAAGCCTCTGCGGATTTCTAGCTGTAAAACTTATAACAATTATTATGTAGCATGCTCTAGTTTTGAACAAATTGATTAGTTGTAATTGTATGCAATTAAACAGGCAATTGTGTACGTTAATTTCCTACGTAATTAACTGTAAATGCAAGCCTCACCCAAAAGTAATGGACGATATAAAAAAGAAAACTGCCATAATAATGGTATAATATTTCTACCTACTTTGATTTCGTAGGTTAATAATTGTACAGAATCCTTAAGTAAAGACTGTGAGTCATTCTTCTACCTAAATAATCAGGCGAAACGGAATACTATTACCAGAGAAGTGAGTGACAGGCGAATCACCAAGCATTTGCCTGTTTGGAATTTTATTATCATCATCATATCACCAATAATATTATCCTGGTAGAATTATGTAGCTTGTATTTCTACAAACTAAGCACACAAAGATGAACCACAATACAAATACTAACTGTCACGTATACGTCAGCAATTATTATTGGTACACGCAAAAGCAACACAAAGACACACGCACACAATACAATAATACTGGACTAGGAGGAGATTAGCAAGAAATGTTGATTGTATTAAAGTGAAGGTAGCCTTATAAGAAATTGTAATCTTAAGTCCATCAGTTCATCATCATTACTTACTTAGATTTACTTACATATTTGCCAATGGGGCTTTGCTTGCTTTTGCTACGCTTATACAAATAATATCTGCACTCTCTTCCATACAATTACTCTACTCTTCTATATACAATGCATAATAAAATGATTGGCTATGCCTAAAAGCTAAGTACCTGACAAATAGCTGTGAAATGAAAATCACCAGATCGAATTGAGAAATAAAAGCACCTTTTAAATACGCACAAATGTATTTTACATTGTATCACTGCAAAAGTAAGCCATTTAGAAACAAAAGTATAATACAAGAGCTCAGTCAGAGTATAATTCCTTAAGAATAATAATAACAGGTCAATGAAAAATTTTCTTTCAGTTTCTCCATGTAGATTTTTGGCCTGTCTGACTTGCAGATTTGTTTTTAATGTACCATTGCCTTTTACTTTGCAAAATTATAAGTAAAATATATTTGTTTGTTTTTATAATGTAACACTAGCAAAATATACACTGCAGCCTACACTGTATATTACATTACATGTAAAATTCTCAGTAGTAGTGTTTTATTTGTATATGTCAAGTATAATATAGTGACCAGCTCCTTATACTCCTCTATACCATAAGGCTGCAGTATTTACACGATGATCAAACAGTAGAAGGAACATTTGCTGGTAGATTAGTAGCATGGAGATAAATAAGAGATTAGTATCTCTCTTCTCTCTTAACTCCTAAGCTGACTCTCACACACATAAAATTCTTGCACGGAATATTATGGCAAATGGCATTTTTCCATTTGAAAAACACATTGTGGTATATAATAGTAATAATGCCTAAACTGTCTCTGTACATCTACATTGGACACAGTAAATGGTATACCTCTCTCTGCCTCTAAGCTTGTTATAATGTCTTACTGTTATTTATTTATATACAGAGATGGTCATCAAGTTAGACTTAAATGGTCACAACACACAACAACGTAATATATAAAAAGAACATTATAACTTGTAACATCACGTCCTAATAAATGAACTTACGATGTGTTTGTGTATGCAATACAATGCAATTTTCTAAGAGTAAATATATAATTGAAGCTGAACGTGCCCTCCAGTCGCCTGTAGGCAATTAGACAGCACAAGAGAAAATAGTGTAGGCAAAGGCGCCCAAAGAACAACAAAACTAACCTAAATAACGAATTATCATAGAATTATACACTGTTAAGACTACTCACAATCAGTCTTCATATGTAGTCCCCTGGTGTATCAGTACTTTGTATTCAGTTTATTATTGGTAGACATGTTATTATGTTGACCATTACAAAAATACGCTGTGAAACAATGAGGTAAGCCCTGCTAAGTAGTCTACAGTGATAAAGGTATATGTGATATCATAATATCTGTTGTAAAAACTCATGTCATTCATGAGTGTGCATGTATTTGTGTATATTGTTGTATTTATACATTATTGGACTAACATTCAACACAGTTATGCTAATAGTTGTAATGAATTGACAATCAGATGAAGATAAAGAATTGTAATCTTGAGTGAATCTTAAAAGGCTGAGAAATCTCTAGTGAAAACTCTCCTTCTTTGCTCCTAAATTATTGCGATTTAGTTATCACTTTATTTATCATGTTAGACAAACGGCAAGTCCCTTCCTTACAAGAACACAGATTTGCGACTCGCTTGACCCAAATTGCTGTAACAATGTCCATAAAACGCTGTTCTCTCACACCAGACAGTAGAGACACCCAGAAAATCTACATGAGCAGATCAAATCGCTTTTGATGCTTGTTTATTGTAGTACTACCACCATTACGTTTGTAAAGGAATACATATATACAACCTATAACATTAACAATGTCTGAACTTCTATGCTCATCCCATTTATTTCGTTGCATTTATTTGGCTTTGTCTTATCTTCAATTAACTGATGTGTTGTTTTGAAAAGTGTCTCATTTATGGATAGTGCAACTGCAACTCAAAATAAAATACATGCTAACTTGGAACTTCAAAAGTAAAAAATATTTTACATTTGTGAACGTAATGAAATTGCATGAAATTACCACTATGAATTTTTTATACGTATACCACATAATTTGGGTTAGGGAAATTTATATACAGATAGATTATAGCCCAGGTTATAGTTACATTGATTATAGCTACGTGGGACTCGGGACAAAATTTAATGCACTTAAAATTGTATTTATGACAGAAATGTTTAATTACAATTAGAATCATCTGTTTGTTTACAAATGAACTTTTAACTTTTACTCCCTTGTAGACACAGTCTCATCATCGTCCTACTACATACTACTAGTATGTACAAATCCGGTCAAATTGAGTTATAAATTATTAGTCTAGTCTGGTACAAGATGGACCACATGTTTTAAATGTGAAGTATCTGTGGGCGAAAAAGAAGATTGAAAAACTTGATGTAATTTGACACGTCTTTAAAAACTCTCGCTCTCTTCTTTTGCTTCCCTTCTTGGTCTTTGTACTCGGAAAATGAGAAAATGAGAATTAACATTGTTTTTACACTTTAAACATTCAACATGCTAATTTCGCGTATGAAATGAAATGAAAATGCAAATATCATTTGCAAAACAACAGCAATGACACCTTTGGCGCACATGCAGTGTAATGATATTTATTTGCTGGCAATTGTGTAAAACAAATATAATATGGTGCTTTTAATTTGTAAAACGTTAATGTACATAACGTAATGCATCTATGCATATTTAAGAGTTGAATGATCGTATGATCAGAATTATATCCTACGAATGAGTTGTTTTCTATTTTCTCTACAGATTTCCTTCTTGAGTAATTTTATAAAGCTAGGTATAGGTGTTTCAATAACTAAAATGAAAAACACTGAATTTAAAAGCTTCAACGTTTTTGTTGAAATCTTAATACTGCACGCAATATGAATATATCGCACTAACCTACTAAGATGTTATTATATAATATTTTATAAATTATGAGGCAACACCAAAAGCTGTAGCACAATTCGAAGCACTTTGAGACTTTTATTTCTTTAACAAGAAATCCTCGTTCACATTAGCAAAAGCTACGACGTTGTCTCAACCATTTGCGAAAGCGAAGCACATAAATGCAGCAAAACAGAAAACTACGAGCAAATCTAAAATATACTTACAAAATTCGATTGATTTTATGACAAAAGGTCATAAAATCAACTCTACTTCTACATTCTATTTTCCAGCAGCAACAACAAGACACAACTCTACTGCTAGCCCAGTCCCGACTTACTGAATTGTCCTTTTCTGTCCCAGTCACCTCGGACCGAATTAATCTCTTGGCTTCTTTTTTCCTTTGTCTTGTCGTTTACCGCAAGTAAACGACCTCATAATCATAATCATCAGAAATGTAAAGGTAAAACTTCTACATTTCATTACGCTGGACACAGGTAGGTAGGTAATCGCTTTGTTTCCGACTTATGCAAGTCCAATTGTATAGTTGTAAGTTGTAATTATCTTACAACTATACATAACACAAACAGTCACAGTCTCAAACAAAGTAGTAATTTTGCGTAAGCTATACCGAGCTTAATATTCATTAAGCTCTCAATACACTATCGAACATGCGGTCTTCGAACCTATCAATTAGACCTAAACTATAATTTGAATTGTCAGGTAAAGCTTAAATGATGTTTAAATGCAATGGCCAAATAAATAAAACACAAATTAATCCTGCTTTGTATTATGCATGCAATAAAAGAGGAATACAAAGTGAATAACATAATCGATTCATGTTAATTAGTTAAATACTTTAATGTTTAGTATTTGGTTTAAACACACACACTAACAAATCAATTAGGGCAGATTTAATTCATTTACGCTTTTTGATTAAGAAAAATATGTTTTTGTGTATTTTAAGTGAACGTATTTTCATAGGACAATTAAGAATTGTCATTGTACTAAATAGGTCACCCTTGAATCACATTATTCAATTTTTCTGCTCCAGCACTATGATTAATTTTCTTTGCAATTTGCTAACAATAGAATAAAGTGAAATCTGATATATTTTGATACTATCGTTGGCACAATCATTAGACCTTTAGTACACAAACGTGACCTTATTCAAAAATTATGAATATCGCGTCACCCAATTTGCGTTTTGACCACAGAAATCTTTGAATAACTTGATACATTGTGAATGTATCTCATTTCAGGTTAAGCTGTTGTTGCCAATCGCAATCACTAAAAGTTCGTTATCAAATCTGAGTATTTTTGATCTGCAAGGCAAAGTGGTTCATTAGACGCATAAAAGTTTTGATTCAAATTAAGACGAAGAAGGGAGGAGGGATGGAATGTACATACAAGGATTTGACTCATTTTAAGCTCTGTTGAACTTAGCAGAGCAAATCATGTAAGCTTTTGTTATTTACTTTTACATTCCTCTGCTCTTACACTTGTACCTTGTGCGAATCATTGAAAAGAATGAATAGATCTCAACCCTAATGTTGTAAACTACCTCGTAGACTTATTTGTAGTTCTAACTGAAAGGCAAACCAAGACAAAATACTGATTACCTGTAATTCTATTCAATTGTCCCATGCATTACTATTGCGTTTGCAAACTAAACGGTTTTGAGAACTGTCTCATTGTGTATCTTATAGAGTTACGATTTCGGCGAAAGTTGATTTCACAACATTGTTAGAAAAAACTTCGGTAAATGCAGCAACGATTTTAAGTCAATGATTCGTAATGAAATAGGAAATGGAACTAAAGGCATTTCTCAGTCAGTTGTACTTGTGTACTTTATTATAAAACTGTACGTATAAAAGTATGTATGCACAAGCAATAATTCTTTACTATTTCAATACGGAGAATGTATAGGTGGCTGCCATTGCCAAAAATAGCTGGAGCATTGTACTCTGAGAATGAAATACGGGAACCTCCTCCTGTCTACATAATCTTGTGTGACATAATGTAATATGTCAACCTGTCCACTTGTCAAAAGAAGGTGACTCAGAATTCGTAATGCACTTAACGCCGTAGTTTCAAAAGGCATTTTCATATACACAAGTAAAGCAACCCTTGAATTGGCGATGAATTGACTTGAATAGAATCGAAAGTTAAAAACTGAAAGGAGTCCACAGGCATTTACTTCTATGAACTATGAACAGACATGAATGAGAATATGAAAAGACTTTGAATTAGTATAATGTAGACTTAAAAACATTTACAGTTACCTATATACACAGTAGATCTATACTACTAATACAAATAATATCTACATATCTTACAATGAAACTATACTACTACTAAAACACAGCACTTTAGAATCTACAAATGTCGCAATGCGTGCCGGTCAATTCATACGCAAACTGTCTTGTCATCAGATCAGATAGAGAGTAGTTGTTGTAGTTATAATATGTAGGTATATATGGAAGAAATAAATATACTGTGAGATTGTATGTAAGTTGAGTAGAGAGACTCTTGAGTGAACTGAACTGAAATTGAGGTTGTGGTGGTGAAGAGTTAAAAAGTTAAAAGCTATGACAGATTTTGATTTTCAATTGCTGTCTACTACCTGTCCAGATCACAATACGGAAAAATGACTGATGGAATACAATAGCATACAAAATGCAATACAATGGTCATCGTTATTGATACCTTCAGTTTCTAAACTATAATCATAATAAGAAACTTTTAACCTGAAGTAGTAGTACTAGTACAAACATAAGAACATAGTCACTACTATACACGACACCCACTGAATCTACGAGAATATAAAATCATGCCTTTGAGAAATTTCATAATCATTCGGTCTGTTAGACAATCAAGATACTTGGGAGACCCAACAAGCGGCATGATTTTTGTCGCTTGCTTAACTGCCAACTTTTAACATAACAATAATCATTCACATTTACCATTTACTACAATTTACTTAATAATACATTAAAATAGTATAATATTATGTCCTATATCTGTACAAGCCTGTCTACATGATAAGTGCTATATATATAGTGGAATGAATTTCTCTGTATCCTATGTGAATGACGAATATTTTACTTGTAGGTGTCCTCTGTACTATTTTATGATTGAAAACGCTGTAAGTCACAGATAGAACATGTAAATATAAACAAATGTATGTAAATAGCATTAATATTTCCATAGCTTTTTATAAAGGAGTGCTATACAGTCATGAAATGTGTATCTTATGCATCGTTAAAAATCTCACATTGAATAAGTAAGCACAATTGTATAAGAATGAGTTCCTGGCATTATTTAGTTAGTTAGGTTAGGAATTCTCGCCTCAGTGTGTTTGTGTCGACAATCAAAAATACATTAGCTCAAGGATGCATGAAATTCTACCGAGAATGTCCTCTCTCAGCTCTCATCAACACAGATTGATTTTCTCAGTCTCACAGTTTACATTGGATTGCAAGCACATAAAACTTGTACATGAACTACTATTATATCCCGATGATGTTAATAGTTATTCTTAAGCCTAGTAAAATATTATACATCATAAGTAAAGTAAGTATCAAGGGAGGGTAGAAAGAGATATGATTTTACACAAAAACTAAGGTGTGGAACGGAGATTCGTAAAACATTTTGTCTTGAGACTGCGGGATTGTAATGAATTTTATAATTTAAAGACGAACAAATCTCTCCAGAATAGTTTTATTGAGCCTGTAACGTATGAAACTGAGTGCATGAGATCTACTATCAGTAGATGCACCAGAAGGAAGGAGTCTTCTACCAGTGGAAACCGAGTTTTACTATGTTGTAAAAATTTACTATATTATAACATACGTCAAATCAAAAAGTTCGTTTATAGGCTTCTAACAATCTAACAATACGAAATGCAATGCATTGCATTACCCAAATTTTAAGACATAAACTTCTCTCTCACTTTATATCAAGTCAAGTTCAGAAGAGCCTCGCCCTATTCGTCTGCATTAATTTTATGGATTTCCTTCCAGCATGAAAGAAATAAAAGGGTGCCTTTTGTTTATATCGTCGTAACTTGACTTTCGCTTTAGTGTTTTCACTTCGAATAAATTCCGAAGGGCTAGTTAAGTTAAAGCTGTGTCAGAATCAAACCTGTACTGTATTTTACACTGTTACATACGTATAACATAACTACTATAATTGTAAATTTGAACCTACGTGTAATGTGTGCACTTGCTTTATTCTTCGTACTCATGTAAGCACAGTATAAATGTTTTTAGGCTTCCTCTAGTAGTCCTTGCTACAATTACTGAATACGGTACACCAAAGCCTAAGTTTAAACATGAAATCTTCCATCTCTCAAACACGCACATTCATGAAGATGAAGGCTGTCTTTAAAAAACAATAACGAAAATATGATTTATTTAGGGCAGTTGTTGATTAACACATGGAAATACTCCTGCGAGGAATTCCTTTCTTACCCTTCTGTTACTAAATAAAGTATGCTGCAATCTAAACAGTTATTGAAGATTGAGAATAGATATTTATTCTATAATTATCCAGGTAATACAAGAAGTAACTACCCTCATTGGTGATTGGAGAACCAGCATTAAATGTTCGAAAATATTTCTTTGGTGAATACTGACTAACTACAGAAAATTTCCATTCACAAATTTTGTATCGTATTCTATAGTTAAATATCTTCATAAGTAATTCTTGCAATGTTAAAACAATTTTCTAACTATATTGTTACAGATCACAGAAAAGTCATCGTGGTTGTAAGTTAGGAAACCTTAAAACAAACGATAACAATTAGTTTGCATACTCCTCTAAGTACTCATCAGTATGTACTACGTGCGTGCGTACATGGATATTAACTTTTTTCGATAATTTGTATTTATCATGCATGTTTCTTGTAGTTGTCTCGATTTTTTGTCACTGAGTTAGTAATGTAAGCAAAGTAATGTAAAACATTTGCATTATGACAGGGTTTTTATCAGTTCGTTCGTCTTGCAGTAATGCTATGGTATGCTTGTGTTATGTGTGTTCCTACCTTTTCGGTAAACCTTTGTCTTAAATCGTAACTGATGATAATAATAAGAGTCGGCCTGGAGAAATTATTTATCCGTAACTTACGTAAGCATATCATCGTATTGTTTCATATGCAAGAAATGAATGGAGATAGGTCACAGGTCGGAAAAGGATCCGCAGGGCTCGTAAAGCATATAATTATACCGGCGCACTCCCTCTCATTTCATCTCGTCTTGTAAAATCTCATGTTCTTCCCTTAAAAAAATTGATGTATTCTCTCCGATAAGAAAAACTTGTAATAAGTGTGTGTCTACTTGTGTGTGTGTCTGAGTGCAACCTCCTCACATTTGCGCCCGGATTCTCTCTACCCCATTAATAATACACAGAGGTATTCTATCTTCTTGTTCGTAGTTCGTAATTCTCTTCCCTTGGCTTAACTTTGTATGGGTCCTAAATTAGAGGCACTAAAATGTCTACAATTTACTACAACAGGAACCTATATTGGTATACAGCCTCCGGCAACATTCTTTAAAGCATTAATTATTATACAAATGCTTTAACCTAACTGTTGCTTACCCACATTTGTAAATTACATACAAAGAGCAAATAGAGGTGAAGCCTATATAAATTAATAACATATTTATATACCTATATACTTATCTATATACCAAAGAATGTAAATACTGAATACTAATAGTAGGCGAAAGTGTGGATTTTGGTACATACACGTTTTACAAGGGTGAAAGTGTCCAGTGGACGATAAATTTTAACTAGAATTAGTTTTCCGTAATCTTTATAGTTTTATTTACGACTACAAGGCAAACACAGTTTAATTAAAGTGCATCAAACTTGATATCGTGTGTTTATAACTCTGAGAGTGTATGTAATTCTATTGGTACACGACACGATAAGAATTTGCATTTTGTCACGGCAGATACGATACATAGCCCATAATACTTAACATTATTACCATGCAAAGCTGCATCTCATTTGCATCTTTTTCGCACGACCCGCATCCATGCATAATTCACAGTCAAGATGCTAACTCACGCGTATAAATGTTTACAGAAATTGACCAAAGATAAAATGCTACAAGGAGTTACACAGAACAAGTTCGTCTTGGTTTAAAGCACTTCTTTACCAAAAACGTGTGTGTAAACAACAAAGCAGATCCCCCAACACTAAACTAACAATAAGTACTTTACCTAGTTACGTTCTTTACTCCAACTCGAATCACTGTCTAGTATACCATGTACGTATTTAAGATATACACAAGAACACAACAGCAACAGCGTTTAAAATACAAGGTGTATAATACACTACCCTAAATTCCCAAGAACAAGATCAATAGACCAGATCAGAGAGAGAGAGAGAGATGGACAACAACCCTAGTAAAAACTTAGATGATAACGAAAACCACCCAACGTTAACAAAATAATAATATTAGTGAAATGCAGTTTGTTAACTGTCAAATTTACTATATGTACGTTCACAGTATTAGCTGCACTGTTTACAAGATTCATTCCCACACTGTTAGCACTGCAGAGAAATAACATCGTGAGTTCAAGTCCATATTATCAACTTGCACACAGTTTCTCTGCAAGAGACACAATAAACGTCTGCCAAGCCAAGCGACCCAATTTGGAGAAATTGATAGCCATTTCCACCGACGTCGTCGTCATAATATTCTCACCTAACTTCATCTGCATATACACATTCATGCGAGAATGACGATATATAAAGGCAAACGGTACAGAATAATATTTCAAACCACTAACCAGCTGTAGTGTGCATTATGGGACGACGAAAAGATCATTCATGTCATAAACATGCTTTACAATTTTACAGTTCATGTATTAATGTATATCCATCGTATAGTGCACATAAATACTGTACATTGTACCTATACATTAAGTGTTTACGTACTAACGTTTCTTGAAGACTGTTATATACCTACTGGCATTAAATATACATAATAGACACAAATCAAATCGCCTGTTTACATATCTTATGTGGAAATTATGGGAGTAAAGTAATAGTAATAATATTCAACACTTCAAAGTAAGAGTGCACATTGGAGTTCATGTGTAATCCGTTTCGAGCCTTACATAGAGTTACTAGCTTGCGTTATTAATAATTGTAATTAGGAATCTCACATTTGTAAGTGACTCTATAGCAATGAATCACTATTGGCTTTCTATATACATAAATGCATATGACATGCGTCTCTGTTGTCTCCTCGTGTCATTATAATGCAACCAACATTCATTATATTGTGTGTTCTAATGCAATGTGGGTTACGTTAGGTTATGGATGAGCATAATTACTACAAATAATTTAATATACAGACAATCAACCCTTTAGCTTGTAGCAGTGCAAGTGTTGACTGTATACATACATCAAGTAATGTATTTTAGTGTTACAAACATTTCTTCGTTGTAAATAAAATAAAGTAGAGTGTGTAGTTTTGTTTGTGTGTAATGAAATTCTCTGAGGCGAGAGTCTTGTAAAGCAAACGCGCTCTCTTTGTTGTAAGTAAAGGCTTGGGTCCGGTTTTCGTTTACGTTGTAGGTATACTACAAGTAATACATGAATAACTGCAATCAGAGTCAGAGCAAAGGCCAAGATGTCACTCGTTATTAAAAATGATCGAGTGTTATCGTCCAATGTACATTCTCATTATTCCTTTTCAGAAGAACAGGGTTGTTTTGTCGCCTTAAATTATTAGCCTTATTAAAACCCATATATCTTTCAGGAAATCTCAACTGACAGCCCAATATCGTTTTACTGAGTGATAATAGAAATAAAATTATATGAACAAATACTACAAAGTTGCAATTTGCAATGTAATACATAGAGTTAGGTATAAGTGTTAATAGTATTTCCTCGTGAATTTAAATAAGAGAAACTGTACCACCACTTTAATTTCGTTTTCTAGGAGCCAAAATAATTTACGACACAGTTATGTGCATGCATTAACTTACTTTTCAATCGGGAATGCGAAACCAACTGTGTTGCGATATTTTTCTGCAGTACTATATGCTTATCGTTATGAGTGTAGTAGTAATTGGCATATTCTCTCAGAGCGTACCTATTTTGATAAACGTGACTTTACACTAATAAGGGTAATAATGTCTACATCAACTTTCGTAATCGCATTTCCTCTAGATTTATTATTAGGTGCCTATGAGAACGAAGTATACACAGCCTGTCACTTTAGTCTTTTACTGTTGAAGCAGTGGGACAAGTGCATTGTCAATCAAAGTCGTCTGCACGTGTATGTAGTCTGTCAACTGATAAATTCGGTGGCATTGAGTTCATATCTTTAACTTAGCATGGGGTCTCTTTTTCAGTACATGCAAGCTTTCCCTTTGATCTGAGATAGACAGTTTTTCTTTTTGACTTTAAACAATCCGACCAACCCGGGGGTGGAAGAAAGAAACACACATTTATTATACAAATCTCAATTAAAAATAAACCTCTTAAAACGGAATCTGCATTTATCACAGTAAGCTTGTATTTACTTTGGTAGAAGAAATTATTATAAGACTTCAATGCTGATTCACTGGCTTAAAATACAATAACAGTAAAATTGAGTCATTTGACTTACAGTACCTTAAATTCGTACTTCTATTTACTTCTCTACTTTTAATTTACGTTAGTTAGTGTTGTTTATAACACCAAAGGTAAAGACGATTCTGAGTTGCAATTGTGATTTAAAATGTTTTGCCATAAAAGGTTATTGTTAACCTTTTGTCGACTGATACAGATATTTTATTAAGTTACAACACAATACGCAAAGGATAATAGTCGTAAATATGTAAGCGATCATTATGCAACAAAATTAATATGACTACGTTGAGACTTGAGATGATGATTCGGGAAAATAACTGTTTCATTGTGTTGTTGGGGCATTTCCGAAACTGTAAACGCGGCTATTTATCTACCAACTGTATAATATTATCTATATGACAATTACAGAGAGTTATGATGACTGAATAAGTATAGGTAGGCTGATGAAACACAACACAACATTTCTTAGACCGAAATATGCAGGTAGACTTTGTAGTTTCTTTTCAGAATCACACTGCAAAGTAAGAACAGAAAATAATAGCTAACAAACTACCAACCGACTCTATAAGACGTATACAATAATGTACACAATGTAACAACAAGGCAAAGGAAGGAACCCAAGAGGTAACTGTCTAAGTGGATATACATTGGATTTACTACACACCCGCAGGTTTGGGCTTGTATGTTGCTTGTTGGCTGTCAAGACGAAAATAACTTGAAAGGTAAAGAATAGACAAGTTGATAGCATCATGGAAAATTTTCAGTGAGTGATTTTGATCGCCATGATCTGCGTTGAAGAAAGGGCTTCCAAATAAATCTATCGCTAGATCTAATACCACAATAAAATAACCGAACGATGATCATCCCGAGTGTGTATATAGCTATAAGCCTAAATGAAGTGTATTCCTGTGTGTGAAGCAATTTTTAAACTATTTTCTCAGAAGTAATACAATAAATATTATTTGCATATTTCAAAGGACACAGGTGGATTACAAATAATAATATTATTCCAACTTGCTTTGCTTAGAATTATCAGAGAATGCCTTTAGCTTTTAACTGTCCTTTCAAATAGCCGTAATAATATTCCCTTTGCTTTGCGCATGCATGAAAGTCTTGAGTTATCGTTATGCAAATAAAAGCTACAGATTACTTAAGCTTCTTACCATTAGGACTATTTATTTACATGTAGATCTGTTATTTGCATCTGAAATGCAGTCAATGTCCACAGATTATTCCAGCTAAGCCCTCAGTTAATACTTTAATCTCCTTTTGAGATTCCATGCAAATGCAGATCTCAGACAGAGACATAAGTACAGAAAAATACACACATTAAAAGAAAAGGTCAAGTTTTGTTGTAGTTTTGAAGGCATAACTAATAGGTAGCTAAGCAATACTTACTATGTACATTACGCTACCTATGTTGAACATAGTATTGTGCAACAGAACCCCATTATTTTCTCCCTGACCAAATGTAATGTACATTTACAAATATTACTCGAAATTAGCAATTCAAGTAGCATTTTCAGATAATTAACACTAAATAAAGCTCGTGGATTTTCTTTCGCTTTGCCCAGCAACCTACTTTAATTACTCTGCTGCTGCACCAAGTCAATTAAGGAAGCAGAGACATTTAGATTGCTTTGTAACATGCAACAGGTACAAAACAATTATTATTTACTTTTACAACTCCTATTCTTACTTTATATTGCTATGATTCTGCTATATACATTCCCAATTGTACAAAGAGTTCACATTACACTATTTACTATTAAAATAACGCAAGCAGTACAATTACCACTCACTGACTCGACTAATTATCGAAAAAACTACAATGACCCACACATTTATGTTACTGTACAGCATTGGACAGATGAAATCATCGTTGTGGTGTTGTCGGCACGACCCTGTCCTGCTATGTATGTGTCTGATATGAGAAGTAAACACAAAACAGACGCAATATTACAAGAAAAGACGAAAAGATAATAATATTATGATGATGAGGAGACAGGAACATGTGGACAAGCGAAAAGGGAGGGAGTATACATTATAATAAACATACATTAGCAAGAGACAGAAGAATCAAATGAACGTGTACTACTAAAGTGAGCTTTAAGTTGAGAGTAAGTCAGCAAACCCACGAAACAACCACGACTCCTCTCGCAGCTCTCCTGCCCACTTTTCAGTTTCCTTCTTGCCCATTTACATTTTACACTTGATTTTTCCAACTCTTGTGTATATACAACCACTTCTACGACTCAGTCAGTCAGAACGATGAACATTGTGGAGTCAAAGCTCATTTTAAGATGCTTTTCTCTTTTAAACATTTTGCATAATATAAGAAGCACAACTTACTGCTCGTGGGTATTGTCTGGTGCAGTCATAGTGAAATATATGAATCACATACTAACTCGTTACCATAAAGCATCCCAGTACACTATCTCCAACATTACAACATACTATACTCGTTTTGTATATATTAAGTATAGTAATACCACTAGTAACACTATTCTGTATATATTTCTGAATTGGTTGTAGTAGTCGTTGTATGTATCAGTGTGTCAATGTCTGTCTGCGTAATCAGTATATTTATTATGGTGTGAACTGTGCACTGAAAATGAGAAAAGCTGATGATGAGTCTAGTTTTCAAAGCATCTTGTTAATACTGCAGCTCTTCATCTGTACACAGACACTACTATACAGAAAATAAAGGTAATAGTAATGTAATAGTGATGTATTTTGTATTGTACTGCTCATAACTATACGTAAAATGCACATGGAGGATATATGTAAGTATAGATGAAATATCTCATCAAGTATTGTGTCGAGTGTCTGTCTATGGGAAGTTTACGATAGGACAATGATGAAAATTGCCATATGCATAATATTATCAAACAGCCGCCTCCTCTCCTCCGACACTTGCTTTTCCTTTGGTGTGTACATGTGTTATATGTAAAACTGTTATGTATATTAAGCTGTATATATAAGGAGTTTATAGATATACCTACTACTTATAGGTATAGTTAATATAAAGTGGCAAGTTTTGTATGTAATGTGGTAGTGATCTGTGAGTGAACTGAAGATGAAGTGTAGGGAAGGCATGAATAGAATCCTAATTTCCAAACTGTTTCTTGTTTTTGGTCTCTTTCTCCGATTACTTCATGACTCATTTGAAAAATGAGTTTTTCCCTTGTAAGGAAACTCCTGCTCATTGGCACTTTATTAAAAAACCTTTGGAGTGTTTGGTGTTTTCGACTTCCCAGTGGAAATACCAGAGGGAAGGAGCACGACAACGATGTTGATGATGATGATGATGATGGTATTGCAATTGCAACGTTGTTGTTGAATGTGTTACCTTGTCTTGTCTGGCTGTCACATCACAATCACTGGAAAAGGTGAACTTGGCTATCTGTGACTGTTATCTGGAACTCGGAGAGGTGTACATATCTCTAATACCAATTTTCCAGACAGACTACTGGCTGCTCCCATCATCATTTCACTTCAGCCTCACACCTTTCGTTATTGTTACCACTACTGTTATTGCCGGAGCTTTGTTGCATGGATTTTGGCTGTGTGTTTTCTGTGAGTGATTGAATAGTCACGTCATCAATTAAATCGACGCTTGTCCTCCTGATAGCAATTTTTGCATATTGCACACCTTATGTGTCAAACTAACTAACTTGATTCAGGCTTATCAATCCACATCTCAATTCGTTTCTTGGTAGAAAATAAATGAGCGTGTGTTTCTTTGCATGCAATATTCATGTTACGGGAGAAGTACTA
Source organism: Pogonognathellus flavescens (assembly GCA_019776165.1). Lineage (NCBI taxonomy): Eukaryota > Metazoa > Arthropoda > Collembola > Entomobryomorpha > Tomoceridae > Pogonognathellus > Pogonognathellus flavescens. The sequence continues at coordinate 25,191 of JABASD010000090.1, read as the reverse complement.
AAGAAGAGTGTCTTAAGCTGAAGCTGCCTTAATATCAATTTAAACATCCCTATGATGCAAACCAATAATAATTTTAACATAATATGAACTGTTAAGTAGAACTTGTAGAGGTATTTGAATTGCGTTAACAATACAGTAAGAGAAATTCTCAATGGTAGTAACAAGTAAGTATATTTATATTATTGCTGCTACTTTATGAGACGAGTCAAAGTTAGCGTCCTGTTTGGAGTTAAGCTGCTCCTGCCATTTCTTTTAAGAGTTGGCCCACGCAATTCTTTTTAACTCACACACACACATTCAGATTCAGACACACACGGCACTCCGAATGAAATATTGTAGTATTCTGTTAGGATAATATAATTTTTCTTATCTGTATGGCTGGTCGTAATGAGACAAGATAGACGAGACCAGACTAAACGCTAGACTTGCGTAGCAAGGAAGGCAATGAATGGCAAAGGTGAAACAATGACCTTACTGCAAATTCTCCAATCACAAACTACTAACTCTTAAGATTCCAAATGAAAGCTGAAAGGTAGAGACACACATAAAGAGTGAGACACTGTACAAGAGAGAGAGAGACCAGCAGGCAGACATTTTATACGTGCATAAAATTTGTAAAACTTATGTTTCTTGTGTACTCTTATTAAACTACCTATACACAAAACAAAACAACACGAAACTATTAATTGTTTATGTTCTTTGCTCACATTACGAGAACTTTTATTGGCAAAACAAATTGTTACGTATAACATTAATAAGAAAAACAACCATGGAGGGATTGAAATTAGTTAGGCGATCCAAATAAGGAAGGCGTTTCTGGGGGGAAGAAGAGAAATGGTATTATAAATTGCAGCAGAGTTCATGTAGTGTCTTGAGAAAAATTCAGAAATAAAATTCTTAGGCAAACTTACATAGATTTTTCAAAGTTTCAATGATGGATACAAATCGAATGTATATTAAATACCCCACATAGCATGGAACAACCATACAGCTCGTTAAACTTCAAAAAAGGAGAAAAAATTGTTTAAAAAATGCAAAGTTGGCTTCCTACCATTCTGACATGGGAGATCACCGTAGTTTTGTTACACGATATAATATCCTATGAATTATGATTGTAACGTGTGCGTGTCTGTTTTTAAACTTGGTTTTATTTGTATAATAGTGCAATGCATTACTAAAACAGGCAGCATCCTTCTAAAAAGTAGTTTTAGCTGCTCTACATGAAATATTACAAACCAGTGTGTGTAGAAAAGAAAGTTTTTCATAGAGAGGAAAAGAGGGAGTATAAATATTTCCAGATTGTTACACTCTCGCTTGTTGGTTCGGTATTCCCTTGTGAAATATGATTTAGCGTGGTGTCAGAATTAAACTGTATTGTTTGATTTAAGCTAAGTAGGTTTATTATTGCCGAAGAAAGACAGTCGACGAGGGATACGCATGGAATTACATTCAGATCCTATTAAGAAAGGTAAAAGACTGTTGAATACCGCCACGAAGTACAGAGAGCTACACTTTTACACACAGAACGTATGTAAGAGATGGATGAGCTAAACTCTTTAAGCACAAACAAAGTCAGTGCACCTCCTGCTGCAAAATTTATTTCTTCAGAAATGTAATAGGAAGTGTGCACCATGCGAGGAAAATTCGTTTTGAAAGCATATGGATGAAGGTTTAGCACCTGCTCGATGTTTACCTTCTTTCATTTGTATTCAAATATGAAAACCTACACTTAACTTTATTTCCTTCTTCTGCTTCTACCCGGTTAGTTGCATTCCAATACAATTTACGGCATCACCGTCGACTCTTCGTCGCTCTTTTACAAACTGAAATATTTGCGCACAGAGGAACTCCACCATATACGCTCATTCTTTTTTATTCTGAAGTTGTTCAAACGCTCATCATAACATCATAACTTATACCCTCGTTTAAATTGCATTCACAACCACAAAGATCGTTAAGCTCTTTCTTATTCAAAATAGTAAAACTGCGAGTGAGTTGAATAAGTAGATTCAAAAACAAAAATGAGATTGTCTACCTGTCTATGTCTACTTTGTGACTTGTAAATTGCAGTACACATCTTTATGAGATTATTTATCTCAGCATTTCCTGTCAATTTATTTAAAAACAAACTTTAATTGCACTTCAATGTCAATGAGTGACTGTTTCTTTTCAACCCTGGTTCAGGTGCAAGATTCAACACACAGATGCAATTTTATAGTAGTCACGTACTTATTCTGATTGTCAAAAACTCAGTTAAAACTATTATGGCCCATGTACTACAACGTATGTGCATTAACATCTTTCATACTTAAATTAGTGAGCAAGGACGGTTTATATTAAGCCATTTAGGTATACACACTACAACGATTGCACTCACCCATTGTCACTTTTCAATCTTAAAATCAGCTGAGTCATTCTGCAAAAGGTAGCTATTCTTATCTTACACAACAGCAGCATCAAAATACACATGCTGATTCACAATGAGCAAAAATTATGCACATATTATAGCTTAATACAATTCGCACGTATATATGCATGCATGAAAACTATTAAAAGTGTACACAGGCAACTTAAATGCATAGTAAAATTAACGGACATGAAAATAAATAAGAATAAGAAACGTGAGTGCCTTTAGACAATTTACTTGAGAGCAAATCATGTCTGAATAGACTTTTCTTTCAACCTTATTGCTTTTACCAAACCTATCATCTTGAACACATTAAAATGCTCTGTGAAACACATACAGTTTTTCCTCAAGTCATTTCATTTTCCTTCTTGCAGAAAATAATTTAAGGCATCCGAAACATTGTATAGCTACAACATAAAAAGTCTCACCATCATCACCACTGTAAATTCAGCTTCCCGAATGTTTTACCGCTAGCCGGTGAAACATTCGATGAACTCCAGAAGAAAATATGGTTAATTGCTACGTGCGAGGACTTCTGTAATTGGGGATAAAATACAAAGAACAGCTTCTTCGCAAATTATTGTCTTTAGATGAAATAGAAAGAGAATGACTTAGGACTAATAATTGTTTCCTTGTTATGGGAAATGGCAAAACCATGACACAGTCATTAATACAAAGGAACCCATGTACAAAAATGTCTCTCCCTTATATGAAACTGCAAAGAAGCTCTGTATATTATACAATTCCTCAAGAGGAGCAACCATAACCAGCGTATCGTAAATACAAATATTTATACAAGACTAATGTAGTAGTAGTAGTTGAATCCTTCCACACGAAACTAAACTAACCTGGCTTCATTTTACTTCTTAAACTTTTCGTTAGTTGTAACATGCAATAATACTCACAGAGTTTTTCTGTAATTTCTTGCAGTAATTTTAAGTGAGTAAACGTAATACACGTCAATGTTACAAAATATGGCTAAAGAAGTTAAAACGCAGTCAAAGCAGCTTAATCTATAAAGACTCCGTGTAGACTCAACTGCTACTAAAAGTTTGCCTGAGTATTGAGAAACAGAAAAGGAAGGAACATGAAATAAAGTGCAATTATATCATATTGCGTATTAGAGGATGTGATATGGAATGATATGATGGATGCTATCGTTACATCTCATGTGTACATATTAACTCATACTCGTTTAAAATCTTGCTCGGCTTGCTTTGCTTTGGTATTAAAATGAAAAGGTAGGACGATGCCCTTTTTAATGGAACCAACTCGCAGCTACTCTTCTTACAAACACCACAGAGATATTACATGATACATGTTACCTTACTTATATACCTAATACCTACCACTACCAGTAGTAGTAGTGGTAGCAGCCGTCTCTCAGTCAAAGTAAGTCGGTAACTACTGATTCTGCTACTACTCTAATATACACAGACGCAGATACACACAAGACGTCCAGTCCAACTTTTGTACAAGCTAAAAAGCCACAACAGACAGACCAGTATCCTTCTTCGGTCTTATACATAGACATTAGTTGTCTTGTGTTACGTTATGCTGTGTGGATTGCAGCAAGGTATTGTATTGTGAATGCGAGAACCTCCTCTACCTGTTGTTCTTAAGATAATATGACAGTGAATCTTTTCCTTAGTTAGATGGGATACACGAAATGGGTGCAATGAGCTCAATTGCAGATTCATCAGCATGTAAAATGTATGGTGAGTAATGGATGGTGTTAAAGGCAGTGTTATGTGTGGACCACAGCTAAGAAAGTAATAGAAGGTGTGCATCATCACACTAAACGTTCATATCACTGTACAGAGACAATGGACCCTAACCTACCTAATGGAATTGCTTATTGCTTACATAATAGACTTAATAAAAAATTAAAGCCAGATTCAACACAAAAAAACATTATGTAAACTCTGCAGGGATTTAAAATGCATTTGTTCTTTCTATACATCCATTATACTCTGTGTATTTTTGTACGTATAGAGTAGATAGGCATGCAGCTACGTAATAACATAATTATTACAATCTACAATTACAATTAATTGTATCTATAGGTATTTGCTGATGTGTAGAATTCTATCTAAATCGAGCATAAGGATACTTCCTATGTGAATGTGAATAAAAATATAAAGTGAGCATTCACAACTTGTGTACAAATATTTATACACATCACACCCAACCTGTATTTATGTCATTACGTGATTAGAGCATACATTGTATTCAATAATAAGTAGTGACTTTTATTTCTAAAGAAAGTTTTGCATTTGTAGTATTTGTTTTCTTTTTTGAAAGTATATCATTTATATCACAGTTTAATTAATAACAGAGCCTAACAGAGGTTCAGCAATGAGTAGAAGAAGCTTTGCAGTTTTAATTTCATTGTTCGTAGTATTAAAGCGATTATTCTGGTATTTTGCTCGGCTAATTTCTTTTTCTTACCGTAACAAAGCTAATTACAATGTAAAACATTGACTGACTGGATGTGGCTGGGGATTTTTACAGATCTGTTACTTTCACACATAATAGGTATGTTATTGTAGTAGAAAAGGATGATGGATGTAGGAGTACTGTTACTTTCCACGAGTTTTAATACTACGGTTGGTTATTTTTAAGAGCAAAAAAGAAATACCATTACGTTATCTCTATTTAATTTAATGGTAGGATTATTTTTTTAATTGCTGAGAAAGAAGCTTATTACACCTTTAGTTGTTTTTAAAGTACAATAAAGGTGTAATACATACTGTAGGTAAGTACTGTAGGAAATTGAAGATTTTTATTATGATTACTGTTTACTACTGCTAAGTACATTAGTAGAGTACAATGTTAATATTATTCTTTCTCTGTATGAGTGTTTCGAATACTCAGGCAGTTAGTTTCCTTCAATTCTATTGTTAATTGTATTATACTTTCTGGTTCAATAGTGAATAATGTGTGTTGCTAATAATTAAGTGGCCTTCGTTTTATAATTTATTGGTAAACACTGCCTACTCCTACAAGCATTCTGAAACCTATGAACCGTAATGAGTTATTTAAAAGGGAAATGAACTGAATTGTTTAAAAATCCGGTTGATAATTATTGCTGAATTGGGTGCAAATAATATGTACATATGGGCGGCTCATGTAGTTTTCATTAGGAATTCGTTAGGGAAACTTAGAAATTCATTTCGATGGGATTGGGAACAATAATTCAATACTCTGTAGACACAGATAGGTGTAAAGGTCATGTCTCTGTAGTCTGCATTTTCTACTAGAAAACTTTTCCTGTGTTAAAATATTATTCATAAATAATAATTTTGAGCCTGACTTGAGTAAAGTGTTATTGTAGCTGTGTGGAAATACAGTAGAATTCAAGTTCTTCAGTGTACACAGTGAAATGAGAGGATATCCTCATAAACTGACTTGACTTGAGGATGGAAGGAATGGAGGAGGAAGGTTGAATTAGAATTGCCTGAGTCAGAACTCACAAGAGTCGCTCATTTGATTTCCATGCCACGCTATTCTACACCAAGCCGGATGAATAAAAAACCAGTCCAGTCTCAAGCCTGAGAGTCTGGCGATTCTTAATATTCGTTTTAGTATTATTTCTCTTTACACAATAATAATATTACTGATACACACTAACTACTACTATTATACTAGCAATAGAACAATTGTGAGACTTATATTATATTATGTGTAGCATTTTCTGAACTACTTCTTATTAGACTCACCTTCGGCCGTGTTAAGCTTTGCATAGACTGCTCAATATTAGTATTACATACCAATTTTATTCTATGCAACTGCGTTTATATTAAATGTAGTAAGAGTTTAACACTCGTATTGTTAAAGCTTTTATCTGAAACCTTGTCTTAATTATAATTCAGGTGTACAATCATGTAATGTACACCGAGAGCTTAACCATAGACAGTTGATTAATGCCTGGTTTATACTCAATTTATTCTTAATGTTATTATTAAGTTCCAAACTATTTATCATTAGAAATGGAGATCAATATAACAAACATTTAGAGTCAATTCCCGTAAGGTACAACCATGTATGTCTCTTTCAATTTTCAATGAAAGATGTGCAGCTTCACTACTATACCTGTGTTAAATTTATTATCAATAATTAACACAAAGTTTGGGTAATTTTCGATCGTTTTACAAATACCACGACCACGCCTTATATTAAGATAATTTTCACAGGAAATTGTCAAGTGTTCGTGAATACAAAATGAAGTCTTGGATAAACTTTGATTAACCTAAAAAACCTGAACATTCAATTGTACTTGTATAAACTGGGAACATTATAATCTTTCAACAGTTTTTACAAGTACATCTCTTTTTACTACCGTTGTATGTCGTGTCACAAAGGACAGATAGAATAACGATTACGACAGCGACTGATGTGATGTGAAGACTGGAAAGGACCTCCAACAGATTCATGAATGATGAAAATTGAGTTGTGAAGTAAAAACTGGTAAGCAGCAACATGCTATGTTATGTATGTGTAGTATTAACTAGTACACACTTGACAAAACTAAATCTTGGTTATACCGACATAATACCTTGTTAAACCGTTGTTACTGTATACAACACTAGAGCCTGTCTCTAATACTAACATTGAGATGTCACCTGAAGATAAATCCACATAGGCTTACGTGTAAACTGTCTATGACAAATTGATGCAATTGGAAATAACAGAAAACCTCTAATCAAACTTTGCTCGTATTTCCACCAGTCAAAGACTTGTCTTTACAGGAAATCATAGCGCTTTTAACCCACAGCAATTTTCTACTCTAGTATTATTTACACACAGACGCAAAAAATTGAAACTCTATTCAATTGAATTGTTTCGTTGTGTTTTATACACCTAATTCCGTAATGAACTGCGTCATAATTGGATTGAGCCTTGGTTTGCATTTTTATCCTGTGGCATGTGGTACTGTTGCTTCTAGTCCGCTTTGATTTGTCGTTATTTGTACAGTCGTTGCATAATCCCACAACAATTTACTCCATGTATGTGTAAATGTGATGTACAAAGTTCTAAAAAAGACTAAGCAAATAATACGTTAGCAAATCTATGCAAACATCGTGAACGCAATATCAGATGTGACTCGCTTCCATTCAAGCGAAGAGTAAAACCGTACATCGCCCAAGAGGATTCCATGCAGAAATGAAAGTCAATAAAAACAAAGGAATACTACATACTACTACAAACTTACTTTAAACCTCGACTACTTCATTATTATCTTCTTCATGTACAACAGATGCAGTAAAAACACACACAGAGTAGTTTCGAACACACTGTTAAGTTGTAGTTTACGATTACTGTATTATATCTATTGTGTTAATGTTTACCTATGGCTATATCTGCTGCCGTGGCCAAAACACAGTAAGGAAATCACAAAAACATTGCCCATCGATAGTATTACCTGGCTAGACACACAAAACAGAAGCATGCACACAAAAAGACATTAACAGCATGAACATGCAAGCATAACACAAAACACACACAGACTATAAGCACTCGTGAAGATGATGAACATTATTACATAAGAAGTTTTACTCTTTCCTATAACACATGCATTTAAGCAAGGTATTTCAATATATATACTATATCCCTCAATCCATAGTGTACTTTGAAAATAAAAAGCTCTGCTATATAACTATAACCATCGCAATATTTACATAATGAATAGTGGGAAGAACCCTAATGCAACCAAAACCAAACCAGGGAAGGTGCATTACTATTACTACATTTATTATTACAACTAGATATCTGTACTTACAATATAGGTACCTATATTTTATTCCTCCATACAGAAAACATCTCAGAAGACGAGGCTAATGATAAATTGCACTTCTTAGCAAAACATATTCTTCGGTTCACTACAATCTATTAGACACAGCACGCATTCCGTACTAAAACATATTATACTGAGCCTGACTGACTTGACTGTTGGATTGCATATAGATTTTTATTTCCTTCCTTTGAACATAGTCCGAGCAATGAGAAGAGTACTCTGTGGTATACGGATTAAAACGAAATAAAATTTTTCCAATATCCCTTCACCGATGTTGAACCTACATGTAATCTCTACAAGGACTGTATATACACTACATCAATTCTACAGTGCATGGTGGTGGGCTTGTGAAGAAGTGAATAAATATAAGAGAGCAACACAAGACATGATGTTCTCTCTCGCACTGTATCTATTTGAATCTGCATTTATTTATCTAGTTTGTACTTCATCTGTCTCTTCATCCTGTTATGTTCATCATAAGACATAGAACACACAGTGAAAAAAGGATTCAAGTTAGCACTTGCATCTGCAACAGGTGGATTGGTCATTGAAGAACATCTCGTTGAATTTTGATGATTTGCACGTCTGCATTACTGTATATTGCATTATTAGTAGTTGACTGACAGTAGGAAGGGTTTGTAATGCAAAGATGAACAAAATCAACCGACAGGACAACAAGAAAACTCCCACACACAAAGATACACTTGCAGATTAGTCTGTGTAATGTATGTAGTGATAAAGATTATCTTTGTATATTATTATTACTCCGTAGCTATTTTTAGACTGAGCATTTCCACTCACTCAGCCCTGTGCCAGTCGAATTGAATCTTTAATAAATCTCTTCTTGACATAAGCCGCGGTTGCTGCTGTACATAAAATGAAGTTCCTACTGTTATAATATTCCTTATAGGTATATTCCTTCTTCCCTTCCGCTCTTGACTACTTGAGATTGTCATTATTATTACGATGATGATAAAGACTGACGAGATTCATTTGAATTGACTATACCTTGGCTTCTTTTGGCTTCCCTGATGAACGAGATGAGTTTTAAAGATGAAGAGGAAGATGAATTGGATAGGTAGAGTATTGTACTGGTGCTCTGAGAGAGGAGAGGACTATTGAAAAGTATTTCTTTTCCTATCTCAAGATGATTACCTTTGGTTTTATTTATGGTAATCGATTCAGATTCGTATATTTCAAAGACTGGGCTTGTGTGTGTGTTTAATATGAATGAACCAAGTGATAACATTGTGCTTGTAGCAAGAGTAGTGTTATTTGTGTTGGAGTTGAACAGTTTTCTTCAAGTTCGTTTGTATCGAATCAATGAACTCTGCTCTATCTACTTATTAACCGCTGTTTTATCCAAAGTATTATATTATTAATGCGTTGTGGATTGTCTTGTGTCTATGCCGTGTCCTTTCCACTCAAATAGCTTAAAGGCTTAGATTCGTTATGCAATACCACAACAATACAACACAAGTAAATATTATACCAATCAATTATTATAACTATTCCTCCTATGGAAGAATGCGCTTTCTAAGGAATATTTTTCAATGTTGCAAAAATCATCCTGTCTTTTTGTTACAGTAAGTTAATGAAGGTTTCATTATATTGGCTTTTTAAGTTTCATTGCACTGAATCAAGAGGATTAACCGTCTTAAGCAAATAAAGTATAGGATTATAACTTATAATTTTTATATTTTATATAATATTTGCATTTAAGTACCTATGTACAGTAAAAATGTCTACAAATGCAATTGAAGGTTATGATTGTTGAGCGGAGGTTTGTGGTGTGTGTATTATGTGCGTTATTATGTAAGGATTGAAGTAGTCTGAATGTTAACCTTATAATATTTATACTAGAAGTATATTTCCCCTTTGAGAGCAATTTGCCGACACTTCAGTCAGATGGTTGCCACTCAAGACGACGTGATAGTGGAAAAGGTAAAGACCTAATTAAGAGACTACTATAGTAGTGGTAGTAATAATATAAGTACTCAGTCAGACAGCACATTTGCAAGTTAGCTTAATCTTTGAGCGCAGTGTAAAACAAGGAAATTGCCCATTTTGGCCAAGCTTTCTGATTAAATGTTCATTTATGGTTAAAGTAGTAAAAACTACGGGCTATGAGTTTTAAAGGAAATTGAGCGACCGACTGCAGTGCATTGTGCAACTCATGAACGTAAACACAGCTCAGTTTAGTTAAAGTTAAGTTGAGCTGAATTTATTGATGCTTGTAGGGTTGATTGAGAGTTAAGTCGTTTAGTGGTCTATACTTTTGACAGAAGATTGTAACTCTACCTAAACAGGCTTTTTAGTAAGTACACTTAATAATTTGCTATATAAGTATGTGATAATCATAATCATGAATGATACAAATGAGATTTCTTGTGTGGGATAGGACTTTGAACATAATTTAGTTGTGCATGGGAACATACACTACACAGTTGGGTTTTTGTATGATGCATGATGGTAAATGCCATTCTTTTTGATTAAAATTGTCAGCATGACTTTCTCCGACAGTCAAATAACCAACAGAGAGTGTTTGCAATGACTTTTTCAATTATTTAGCCATTTTAAGAGATAATAACTTTAAATATTTCAAAAATAATTTCGATTGAAATGTCTCAAGGTATAATGCAAAACTTGTTCGATGCTATTTTCTTTGGCATTGGAGCCTTGTCCTCTTGTCACGTACAAATAAAATTAATTAAATGTAGAATTGTGCATTGTGGGAACGCATGAACGCTTTTTACGTTTCTCTTATTAACTCTCTTTACTGTAAATTCCTTGCTTGTAAAAGAAATCAATGCACGAAGGGAACTAGTTTACTAAAGTTAACTAGAGGTGCATGCAGATAACTAATTTAAAAATTTTAAAACACGTTTATTTTTCAAACTACACAAATGTGATGAAAATCATTCACTGTCCGATTTTGTAGTCAACTTGTCCTGACGAGTGACCTGAGGTGAGTTGTGCACGAAAAGTAGATGTTTCCGGTCCATTTTTTGTTTCTTTTAAGGATTAAAAAACCCGTTTTTACCTACAACTCTTGTGTTCCCATGTCTAACTAGTCATAAAATATTTGTAATGCTTTTTCCTCGGACCATATACGCACAAGGCGGTGGAACATTAAAATTCATTGCCAAGCGTCCGTCGGCTCCCAAACAAAATTAATAGGATTATAAGCTCAAGGAGATTTATTAGAATCGAATAAATCAAATTCGTTTGCTTGTTGCATTGCGAGTGTGTCAACTTTGTGTGAGACAAAATCATACATGAAATAATATATTATCCTCACTTCGCTAGTACAAAGAACTTCCTATCAACTTTATTATTGAATGGACCCGAGAGACTACACAAATGACCTGCAAATAATATAGTTAGTTAATTATTAATCGGATATATCTAAGAAACAATACGAAGTCGTAATTCATCGTTGACTGCCAATATTGCACCTTAATTTCAGATTCAATTCTGCAGTCTCGTTGATCAGGGCATTAATTTCCTTAGAATTTTCTCTCTCATTTTATTAATTAAACCAGTTTTCAAATGTCTTGCACATTTCTTCATATAAACAACACAGGGTAAAATAAACACTACTTATACCGAGGTTTTAGTTTAGTCAGAAGTTTAAAGATTAATTTATTAAAAATTTCTTATTGGACGATTCCTCACATTTTGTATATTTTATATTACTATAATCAACAAGTACAAGAGATCTTTCTTACGATTACATCTTTGCCATCAGTAACGTACTAATAGTCTTTGTAGACTCTAAAACTGCCGCAGAGAATCTGCATAGCAATGTATCATTAAATTATTGAATGAAATTTGTAGAATTTTCCTACTACACAATTTATGACGGAGCCGACGCTGTTGGCGATGTAAATATCTCATGGATGAAAACACTCATGATAGGTTAAAGTATCAATTTTTCTTTCGTAATTTAAGGAAGTCCTACTTATTGATAATAATTATCCTTGTGTTTATGTATAATATACATAAGTTACAAAAACTTTTTTATTTCCCTACCAGCTAATAGTACAGATATGAGTCTCTTACTGTTAATTTCAATGCAAAAGATTACGAAAACCAGTTCGTAATGAAATGGGGAGAATCTGGAGGGTGTAAGCATACTGAACTGGAGTAAAACATGAGTACCTATTTACTCTTTGTCCTTGTAGGTATACAAAGTGATTGGGAGTGTATCGTGAAATAAAGCGAAGTTTGAATTTTTAAAAAGGGTTAAAAAATCTTGCCTTTATTCTACTACTTAGGATTTATTAGGAGAGGAAGTAAGGGAGTGAGTGGAATAGTGGGAAGACTTTTTTACACTCCTCTGTAGAAACACGACTAACTCTGAAAAGAACACCTTCCAGCAGAGTATTCTTCATTACACTTTTATATGTAGCGTAGTATTGTATTTTGTTTTGCTTAACTCACAAAGCATGACATAACATTGCAATGCTTTTCATTTTAATATCATTATAAATAATACAACGTGATTACATATACAGATATATCCACTGCACTTTACAGCATACTATAATATAAGTATTTGTCCAACTACTATCACTAAGAAGCCTTATACTGGTTTGTCATTTCCTTCCATAGTGCAAGAATTGTTTAAAAAGTACAACAACAAAGGTAATTATCATCTGCACTTCTACAGCCAAGTACCATCCATCGCAAGTTTAGAAAGAAAGACTGGCTTTGACTTGCAGGGGTATGCTTTGCTCTAATACACACCGTCATAGAGGTACACACAGTGCAGTGTGCAGCAAACAAGTGTGAAGGTAAATCCAGTTTAACTGAAAACAGGAAAGAGTAGGCAGGGAAGACGGTTGAGAATAACACACTGGAATATGACGTGGGAAGCCCTGCAGGCCATTTTCGTCTATTTGACCACATCAACTCGACCGGAAAAAAATGTTAAAAAATCAACGAAAGAGTCCATACAGAGAGAACAGAGAGAAAAGTAGAAATAGGTGCGAGCGACCCCCCAATATTCATTCCATTATTCTCATTTTTACACTTTAAAATAAATTGTCTATTAGTACACTGGCTTACCTACATTTTTAAAAATCTTCAAATGTTTCACATAAAATTATATTATGTATTATTTCTCTATTGTGCACAAGTCTACTTAAGTGGAGTAGTTAGAGAAATGGTTGGTTATGGCAATGGAAATAAAATAAAACGATGAAACCACCTTAAGTCTCGACCAGAAAGATGAGAACTTGAGGACGAGCAAAAACCTGTACTATAGAGTGATGCGCCTAAGTCTTAACTATTGTAATTTCAATTCAATGGTAATTTATTCGTGTTCTTTGGTGGCACTGCCATTTCATTTCATTTCCTTTTGGTTTTGCCATTTCAAGACGTAATAATAACAAATAACAATAGAATTCTTTGTAAGTGTAAGTACAGTACCTACGCTTAGTCTAGATAATACTATCTATATGTATATAAGAAACGGACTATTAAGTACTTGCTTAAATATTTAGGTAGGTACTACCTGGTATTTACTTGGGCACTTCTCTATACCAGCTTAGAACAAATCCCGTGTGGTAAACAGTAAGGAAACCAATTACAGATAATAAACTGGAATAGGTGCATCTTAACTTAAGAATCGATTTAGATTAAGATAGTATTCAGATTAGGAACACTCATAATATTATTGATTTAGATTATTTGCTTGTCTTAATAGTTTTCGTACTGAAATCTACATGTAACTTTGTTCAAATACTCTATCAAGTACCTAGGTAGAGCAGGTACCTACACTTTTATAAAAATGTATATAAACTGTTACACTGTACATGTAAAATGTTCCTTTATAGAATTCACTTGTCTACATCTATATAACATTGATCGTTTCAAGAATTTTTCGAATATGTACAACTACAAGGAAAACCCACTGTGCTATCGACAGGGGGTAGTTCGATTTTTTGACTGTAGGTCTGTCTTAGTACATTGCACCACACGACGATAGGAAATACCTACTCAAACTATAAACAGTGACAAAACAAGATCGAGTTGAAGAATTCACTAGCTTATGTAGTAATTGTCGGAAGTTCATGAAATAAACTATAAAATTCTTCATGCATTTATCTCTATTTACATAATACACCATACACTTAGAGAAACAAGCTTAAGTTAAATGATTTAAGATTATTATGGTATGTACTACTTTTATATTACATATCTAAACGAACGCTCGTACATGAAATGAAGGCACACATTTTTGTGTACTTAAAGAATTAAAGCATGCCCACTCGCTTTGCTACACATTACGCTTGACTTTAGCTACAGGTTGTTTAGTTTGTTGTTGATGTGATGTTATGTTGTAGTTTGTGCTACGAAAACCTTGCAACTTTTTCTTGACAATAAAAATATTACATGTTCTACCTCTGAATGGTATGTAAACTAGCACAAGAACGAGCAGAACTGAGTAGACGAGAACACTATGACGGCATGCTCGTTAAATATGAAGATAGTAGGGAAACGATGTAAAATCTTCCCATGTCATGCCATGTCATGTCAGAAGAGTAAGTAAAGATTTTCTGTCTCTTGCTTGCATTGCTAAGTCAAGCACAAGCCACGTCTCCTTCCACAGTCGTCGTCTCTCTGTAAAAGATACACTGATCTACATTTTGCCCCGAGGATGAGCAATTATTCATATTTCCTATTTTCTTCATCGTCTAACGCTCAAAATAATGGCACAACGTGGGTCTCCTATTATTATTATTTCTACCTGGCTTGAATTAACTTACGCAAGAACTAGATAGGTATACTCCTAGTTTCACTTCACAAAACTATTAAACACAAGGCTTGACTTCACCGTGCAGTTGGTACTTCTATCCCTTTATGAAACATGCATACTAATACACACCTTTCCTTAGGATGAACCTATATAAAATAAAATTGCACCTATTATACTTAACAATCCCTAAGTTTCTACAGATACCTGTGTATATGTACTTATGCATTAAAATCTCATGCGTAATTCGTAACAATGCAATGTGAGCTAGAAAATTTCAGGATGCGATATGGCACGTATTATTATACTATACTTAACAACATGGAACATTTTGTTCTATACAAAACATGGGATCAGTCTACTTACTTTTAGTGTTTAGACCCACTTCACCATATTCACACTCGTAATTTATACAAAACTGCATTTATAGCACTCATGCAAGAAAAGTATGTATTGTGGTTATCGTTATAACCTAATAACGTAATGATGTCCTGTCGCTCTTTTCTGTATGTCAAACTATTTAGGTGCGTGCTTGCCGCTTGGGTCTTTCTGTTAAAGAATTTTCACAAGTGGGCTACTAATTCGTACAACCAAAAACGCATCACTTTATTACGATAAGATTAAATAGGTACCAATAATACACAATTTAAATAATCTACACAAGATGAATTATATATGGTAGGAGAGATCAGACATGTAAAAGTACAAGAGTAATTGTACTTACGGCAAGGCAAGACGAAGATAGATAATACAGGTTTCGTTTTAAGCAAGTATTGCTCGTCTCTGTGTGTATGTGTTACAAAAAATTATAAAATGTGTACGTGTTCAAACAGATAATTCTATTGTACTATTTTGTGTTTTATCTAATGAAGAATGGCGATGATGGTAGAAGAGTCAGTGAGCCGTGTGCCCATATCGCCCGCTCATTTATTATGTATGAAGCTCATCATGTCTGATAGGAATGCAATATAAATCCTTATGCCTTATAGATTCACGAAGTTAAACTTAAGCCATAAGACTCGATCTCTTCTTATTGTTTGTTGCCTTCAAGCGTTTATCTATCTAGGTAACGAAATGAATTTGCCCTTTAGTATGCAAAGGATAATGCTCGCTTCATTCAGCTGATCTGTGAAAAATTAAACGAGATGAGCTCATTCACTCAATTATTATACTTTTATATACTTGCTGTTTCAGTTTTCTATAGCTACAAGTGGATCTTACTCTTGCTATATGGATTTGAATGAACGTGGTCTAGTTCAGTTTAGAAGGAAAAGCTTGTCCGCCCAGTTGATTTAAAGAAATCGTATATAACTCAATTTTTATCGCCTTGATTTAAAAAAACTGAAACAATAGGGAAGAAGTATAATTTCGGTATTATAATATCAGAGAAACTTGGAACATATGTAGCAGAAATTCCTCAGAGAAATAAATAAATTAGTACCCGGTATACACAAAAAGAAAAAGCTTTCGCGTTTTCGAGTATTATTAATCGAACAATCTCCTAGAGGCAACAGGTACAAATGATCATCATGTGTCATATCGATTTGTTAAATCTTCAAGTTTTGCTGCAGGTGTTTATCTTTTTTCCATTGCATTATTTTCAGCTAAACATTTTCCGAAGTTATTAAGTTTAAGTGTGTATGCATAAGACAGTCTGAAAGGATTGTTTGACTTCAGGATGAGAATTTGTACTATTAAGGCTCAAAATTTGGTGGGGAAAGCAATTGTCCTCGTATGTGTCGAATAAAGGAAGAGTTGCTTGCACAAATTCTCCCTTGAGTCATGCAATCTCCGAAATAAGTAAAAAATGAATGAAAAGTGTAAACAAACACATAGAGAAATATTTTGGCAGGTTGGGTACACCTTATTCTGACTCATAGTGATCAGGACTCGCCTATTTACACTTTTCAGACGAGACACGTTGTTTGTAACGAGAAACATGAGCCCAGAGCTTATTTGCATGTTTAGCGAGTTTTCTATTGTTGTTATGCATTGTTGTGCTTGTGTTGACTGACTGACTTCAGCCGAGTCGTGTAGCTCTCTGCATTGCTTTGCTGTTTACATTATGCACTCTGAGTTTAACACATACTGGGCAAAAGCAACGAAACGTCCTTCCCTTTCTTCCTTCAATGCATAAATGTAACATCATCAGCATGAAGGCAATATTTAACATGACTGACTGGGGACTGTGGGAAAACAGTTTCTTCATTTGCTCAAGAAACTATTATAGTAGAAGCAGAAAGAGTCATGTCAAACATAATCATGACGAGGACATTATTTTCATGATACCTACAACATCGAGGTTTATATACCTTCATATTATACTCCTCTATAGGCCAGGCGGCGGTATAATCGTGTGTACTTTAAATTAAAGCTCTCTCTCTCTTACTCTTACTTACTTAGTATGGTTTGTGAAGGAAATAAGGAAAAGTGGGACGAATTGGAATACTGGGACGTGAAAATCATCTCAATTTCTTCAACTTCAGGTGTGGGGAGCAAAACAGTAATTAAAATCCAATTATTTTAAGGGGCGAGGGCTAAAGAAATTATCATTAGCATGGCAGATCTGAATATTGAATAAGTCCACAAGTGTAAAATATAACATTGAGATTACAATTGCCTAAAAGCCCCACAATCTTCATTCTACAACAATACCTACACAAATTCACGAGCTTGAAATTTATTTATCTACATTAAAAATTCTCTTAACACTTTACTCACAGCTTACCAATATGATTTTTATATATAGGTACGGATGTCATTATAAACCAATAAAATTGCTCATATAAATATATGGCTGTACTGTGAAGATTGGTCTTACAATCCTATGACTGATGACAGAAACTCCACTAAACTCCTACGACACACCTCTATAGGTCTACTAATGAAACCATATAATTACTACTGTGGGGAAAAATTAAATTATAAATAATAAACAAATAGGTATCACCGATAGAGAAATCTATATTTTGCTGTGTAAACCAGCCTGCCCATAAGGAAAAGGAAGAAAAGTTCATTGTACAATGGGATTGTGTTGTTTGGTAATTGTAGAGACATGAAGAAGATATAAATAATTGCCTACAAAGCCTAGTGAGCAGACATGACATAAACGACAGGATGGAGAGAGAGGAATGAAGACGCAATCAACGGTAAAACAGCTACCAGTCCTACTAATAAGGTCTACATCTGAAGACAACGTAGTTCTCACCAATTTACGACCTGCAAAACTCACTCCACTCCTGCTGCCCCTGTCCATACGCAATTGCAAAATTGTAACAGCAACTTATAACATCAACAACTACTGTAACCAACTCACAGACAATGAAATGTTGATTAGAATTATTAAAGAAGGATGCGTACATAATAATAATAATAATAATATCGAGGCATATAGAAATCTCGACACAGTCAACATATTTTTGCTTACTCACAGTTGATTTTATATGTCTATATCAAGAAGTAAAAGATTATGTACGTAATACCAGTATGAAGTTCTTAAACAGATTCAGGTGAGTTTGTGACATGTGTGGGTATTAAAATATTACTAATGGTTTGCCAGCGGCTCCTAATAAAACTCTCCATAGCAGATCAATTTACGGTTTACCAAAACAACATCACCACCACACCACAATGTAACAGAGCATATATAATTATCTTAAATGTGTTTCATTTAGTTTGAATAAGGATTTGGCTTTGGATAACATTATTCCTCCATAACTAGCCTTATACTACTAGCCACTCGTTGAAGCTGAATTAATATGCTGATAACATAACTGACAATCAATTGCAACATTCACCCACAACAATACAGATACACTCTGTACTTGTACTACATCCAAATCAAACTGTTGCTGTAACGTAACGTTTGCACATAATTTGCATAGATACAGAAACTCGTACTACAATTCTCTGTAGAAGATGACGATGATGTTGCTGATGATGAGACCTACACACTTTATCTCACTTTACGTCTGTGAACACGGCTCACACAGACTTATTTAAGTTAAAACTAACGGTAAGTAGAGTTAGAGCGATTGTTCGTGCGTGTAATCAACTTGATCAGAAGTTACAGTTCAAGTTGACTTGCACTATCAGTCATAGGCATAGTACTACTAGGGCTATATAGTTGTGCAATACAAATTTTAGTGCTAAAAGATATTATGTACAAATACAAGAAGTAGTAATATTGGTCAAACTCTACTTAACTTCAGTTAGCAACTGAGTTGTCGTATTTTTCATTTGGTTTTATGGTCTTTGTGTTGTATACACGGGGAAGAACAAGGTAGGAAACTAACAGGTAAAACACAATAATAATAAAATAATGCAAAGCCATGGTTTATGAAGATCAGTTCATTCAGCCAAAGTCAA
The DNA here is from genome assembly GCA_019776165.1 of Pogonognathellus flavescens. Classification (NCBI taxonomy): domain Eukaryota; kingdom Metazoa; phylum Arthropoda; class Collembola; order Entomobryomorpha; family Tomoceridae; genus Pogonognathellus; species Pogonognathellus flavescens. The sequence continues at coordinate 5,856 of JABASD010000090.1, read as the reverse complement.
GTTAACAATCCAAAAAGGAAATTGCCTGTGGACAGTTGCTGCCCCAGACACAAACAAACGTAACGAACACAAGAGACACTACAGCAACAGCCAAACAAAGCCAGAAGAGCGCATCCATCGTCATCGCACTTTATCGTCGTCGTCGACTTACAATGTGGAGGTACTCACTCACTCATTTATTTTGCTATAAGTATTTTACTCGCACTTGCTGTTAAAGGCATGTTGATTTTGATTACGATTACAGATACGGCAGTGACCGGAAAAGTGCCTTGTCCTTTTAGTCTGTTTAATAGTCTAACGACCATTACAATGCACTTGCCAACTGACTTGAGACTTACGTTGCATTGTTTTGCCTGATTAGCCTCCGCTTGCTAGGACAAACCTTGCAAAAAATACCTGTGTATGGGTAGCGTACGTGTAGGTACCTACATTCACAATGTGATTAACACAACTGTAAATAAATTTCCTTAATTTTATCAGTTTTATTTCTTAATAAATGTATTCCAAGGCAAGGTAAGCTGCAGCTATATATGCATATGTCTGTCTCTCTGCAAGTATTATTCTTGTGGCTCGGAGGAATGAAACATTGTAAAGCACTCTAGACTGAATTTCTGCTTACCTCATGTTGTGCTTTCTGTGTAAGTATGTATAACGGAAACTTTGCCACAACATAACATGTGTGCACACAGAGATACATCACGATACACTATCTGTTTGTAGTAAAATTCACATATATCGGACAAGAATGGAAGAAAACAAATGGTAAACAAAGGCAAAATGCATTCGAAGAACATTTCCTTCCATTATTCTTCTGTTTTTATTCTCAGTCCTTTGCAAATGCTTGTCATTACCTCCAATCGCAAATACCAACACTGAAACCACATGTATACATACATACAAACGTGCAATTTTGCAGCATCCCTTAACTTTATATTTATATCAGTGTCTTTGTGCTATGTATATTATTGCAGTTACAAATGCCTATAGTAGCTTAAGATACGTAGGGATTAAATACCTAAATATAATTTATGGTGGTCTTAAAATGTATATAAGCAAAAGACTGGTTTATCTTCTCACAATACACGCGATCGAAAATTTATTTACTCCTTTCTTTCTCTACCACTACAGTAATACTACTTACTGTGTATTTAAACACACATGTATGCAAATACTTATGATAATGGTGTACTACAAATATGCAAAAGCTTCGCATAGGTAAAATAATAATGAAGGATGCGCGAAGGACCTAACTACTGAATCCTGAACTGACTGTCTAAGCCAGGCAAGCACAGTAGTAGCAAAGATGCTGACTGAGATGAGATCCAAACATTGAATACACAGAACATCGTCGCTGTAAGAATGAAATGAAGGAATGAGGGGAGCCCACAGTTGCAGAATACAAATTACAAATAAAGATATGATTTTTTCCACTGGCATTTGAAACTTATTATGGATTCACTGCAGAGATGTCTATTATGCCACTTGAGATCAATTACCTCTGCCTTTGGAATCTATACTATGTATCTAATATTCATTGAGCGTGCATTGAGATTTCAATTTTACTGACAACATAAAAATCCTACACTACTATACTCACCGTAATACAAACTGCTGTATATGTTAACTATAAACTAAGCACGACCACAATGAAGTTATACCAACAAACAAAATACACGGGATACATTATACATAATATGTATCAACCCTCACAAATACTAAATAAGTGACCAAGTTACATTGCAAAGATATCTGATATTATTATTATCGTCTGTTTTATCAAAAATGATTAGTTTGGTGGCCTTAGTTGCCACTTCGTCTCACTTAGACAGATTGTGCATCAACATACCAACACTAGCACAACTAAAATCCACTCAAAGAGGTATTATCTTCTTACATCTCTAATATACATACGTAAAATTCATGCAGGGACGTTATATTTTTGGTTTACCTACATATGACATACATATACACAATGTACCTTTGTGCATATAAATGTATATACACCTGGCTCTAAAAGAGAGAACATTTGTGTATCTAATGCTGTCAATAAGAAAAGGGGATATGAACATAAAAAGTGTAGCTATTATTATAATCCGTGTTCAGAAAGTGTATTGGCTGAAAAAACTGATGGTAACTGTGCAAGGCTTGCACAAGACGTGGCGGTTTCGTCTTCCAGTGTAAATTACCCTTTAACGCCTTGTTTTTTTCCAGAAATGTATTATTTATACGAGGAAAGAGATACAATTTTATCCCTTTGTTGCTTAACATTAGGTCACGTAGTGGTAAAGTTTTCTAACTAATGTAGACATGCCGAACATGGATGCAGATTAACCACTCACGTCAGAAACAATCGTGAAGGTACACACAAGAGACGGTTGATACTTGAATTAGAATTTGTCTAGTTCTGCTTAGTGAGCTTAGAAGCATGACTATTTGTAGGTTGAGCGTCTCGTCTTGACTGTCTCGTCCTGTACTTTGACTTGGCCACAAAATACTCAAGTTTTATGTACCTTATAATATATGTAGATGAATTAGCTACCTACCAGAGCAAGGCAGAGTTACTATATAGTATATGCATATATCTAAGAAAAGATACTTCAAATTGTGTTTCTGTCTGGTCTCACGATAACACTCCAATTTTGAACAGGAAGGACGCAGTGGTACAAAGTACAAGTTAAGGTAAAACAAAAACTGTGTGGGTTTATAAACCAAAAATTACTTTTACATAATACTTCTGTGTGTTACATAATAGAAAGAAAGAGTATGTTGTTGGTAGACCGACATAAGTTTCATAATGAGTGTAATAAGTATAAAGAACGTGTATACTTTCGTGGTCAGGTTGATCCGGCTGTAAAATGCGCTGATTTGAGATCTGTGGGAAAGTCCTTCAAAAAAGGGACTTTTAGAATTTAAAGCAATTTTTCTAGTTTTGTTTAATAATTCATCCACTTCATACTTCACAGTATTTCTAGTTACATATGCAGAGTAGACATAATGATATGTGTAGCGATTGCTGCTGATGCGATTATAATGAATAGTAAGTACATGTAAATGAAGTATAAATATTTGAAGCTGTTAGTGTTTATTAATGACGGTGGTAATGACGAGTTAACTGAATTATGTAGCATCTCACTCATTTATTAACGAAGAACTGACTGTGGCGTGGCAATTGGCTTTTACTGAAGTTGATAAATATCTATCCGTTAACACCTGTTTATTATTTTATGCAAAAACTAGCAGAAAAAGTCAAACGTCTGAATATTTTGCATGCGTTATAATTATCTGTACGCTAGCACGTAAGTAGGTACTAGGTGGTAGATTAGGTACCTAAATATGCAATGTATCTGTACATAAAGATTGATAAAGTCAGAGAGGAGTCTCCGAGTATCGTTATAAAGTATAACAAGGGAAACATCTGACACCAGTTCATCAGCTTGCTTCTAAAGGAGCAAAGTAGTCAGCTACTGCATGTCTGCTTGTGGAAAGGACAGAGATGATGAGTAAACCTGAAATGTGACCCAAAGGTTACCTAATTTGCAAACCGCTTGTACTCGTACAATTACATACATGCACTAACTGCCTGTTAGTAACTGGAAAGTTTATCCAAATGTTTTCTAAGACATAAGGGAAGGTATATACACGCCAAAGCATACACACCTATATGTATGTGTGTAAATCCATTGCCAAGTTTGGAAAAAATTGTCAACTGGTGGATTTGATTAGAATATAAATACGGAAACTCATAAATCCTTAGGTGACATCACCTACATAACAATTCAGATCTGGAATACCTGATTTTTCCATTGGTATACACAACACAATCCTGAAAGACGGCTCATATTGCTGTTTTTACTATACAAAGACCGGACAGATGGCTATTGACTTTTTTAAAAATCTCTGATTAGCTCACACATATATTCCAGAGTTACATTTCAAGTCTTCTTGTGGCGAATGTGAGTTGCAACATTACAAAACAACCTACAATGCTAAATAAGTGAGTACTAGGACATCTACACTGTAAAAGCCCCACAGTAATAAAAGCAGAATACTAAGAAAATAAAATTTAGAATGCTAAATAACTTACCCTACTTGCTACGTACCTATTCCATCATTTACTACACACACGAGAGGGAATTATTCGCCTTGTAGTATGCAAATATAATTCATTCCTAGACATCTTTTACAAACTAGAGATCAAATTATTTGCATGCCCCTCTTTCTATAGACAGACAGTACATCGTTGCTGTATTTTGTAAGAGAGGGTTGTTGTCTAGGCGGGTATGGAGATGTTGCAGGATACCTCCTTGATGAAAATGGACATCTGCTTGCAATTTGTATTCAAGGTGTGGACGGGTATTTTTATGAAGTGCAACCTGGAACGTGGTTTCTCAACAGTTTATGTCAATTTTTACGGAAAGTCTGTCCAGTTCATTATGAAATGCATATAAAAGGGTTGTGATGTTCCGTCGGTTTCTTCTCTATCAGCACGTTTATCACTTCTGCATAAAAATCAATACCCATTGCCTATCCACCGTTTCTCGCTCTATTTTTCTTTTACTTGTGGTGTGTTATTACTAACAGATTCCGAAGAACTGGATCGTACTTATAGTTAGCAAGTCTATTGATGTTTATTACTGCTATAGTGAATACAAGTCATCTTACATGAGCACTTGGGCTATTTACGCATGTAATAACTTTGATTTTCTGTTAAAGGTTGAATGCAAATTAAATACAAGCTCGAATTGATTCACAATAGTTGTTTCATTGCTCCATTAAAAGGAGATTTCTGTAACTGTTGACTTTACATGTATGTCATTTTATAACAAGGCAGTTGATTCTCATTGAAGGCTTGCAATAATATAGGTACATAATAAAAGTGCACGTATCTAAACATATATATTGTAGTATCTGATACAATGGAAACTGATACAAAAATTCAAGTACGTATTGCATATATATATCTTAAATAAGAAGTATTACACAAGGTGGGTTAAGAATAAAAGGTAAGTACATTTCTACTTAATGATACGCATTATTTACATTGCACTGCTGAGCTAATTCTGCCAGCCTTTGTCAAGTACCATCTTTTACACTTGCATTTAAGAGCATATAAATATCCACGTTTCTTACACTTACAGAGATACTAATTACAAAGCATGCATTAGCTTTAAGACAACTTTATTGCATGCACCTGTGCTATTTTTTTTGGATCGGTGAGCCCAACTTTTTCACAGAAAGTAACAAGCTATACTTGCCAATGTTAAATTTATATCAGTGGAAATGCTGACGTACTATGTGTATATCTCTGAATCTAAGAAAATTTATTGTGTAATTAAATGGTCTTCTATCAACCATGATTTTTTACTTTTTACTCCTAAAGTTGCCCAACACTAAAAGAATTATATTCTAATGAACAATCATCAAGCTTGGAAACGAATAGTCTTTGATTTACTTCAAAGGACAACAAAGTCAGTGCATATTACCAAATCAAATGATATAATATGAACCACTATAGGGAATAAAATACAAATGAGAATGCTTTTACGCTGAATAGTCCATCATTCATCACTATATATTATGGAATTTAACATAAAGTATATATACTGTAATATACAGAACCAGACGAAGACATACATGCTAAAAATAAATTAAAATGATAGTAGTGTTATGAAATAAAACCAAACAATTAGGTACACATATGTCTTAGTAAAGTAAAGGTAGGTAGATGTACATTATAAAACTAACATCAAGCAGTCCTACGGGACCTCACGAGGTACTTTTTGGAGTAAATAAACTAAAAGAACCCGATTCGGTACTTTTGGGAGTATATAAACTGAAAGAAACCGGATTTGGGAG
>JABASD010000089.1:0-126762 GCA_019776165.1 Pogonognathellus flavescens | reverse complement strand
ACGTAATTAGCATAAATATTCTGACCTCCACTATCTACAGCTGTTCGTTATATTACAACCAAAAGGAAGAGCTGTAAATTTATACCAGACTACTTAAAAAATATCAGCAATATAAACCACCTGTGCGTTTTCGAATTTAAATTATTATACACTACGTATTATAGGACTTACGTCTTAGACAATTAATCTGTCTGCAAGTGTGGATTATTAGCTGGACCCAAACTGAAGATTTTAATCCAGTACTACGGTAGATCAAGTCTTTCAATTGAACTGTATTGTTAACACGAAAGTATTTGACATTTATCAATCGCAAAATATATTGACAAGGATGAGTCTGTTGCTTCGTTTGACTGATAATCCTGTCAGTTGTAAAAAATAACAAAGACTGATCTGATTAAAAGCACCTCCATCCAGTCGCCCACTACCTAAATGAATTTAATCCATATGAATTGACAGACGAACTAGAAAATTGAATTGACTCGTCTAATCTAACCATAGGCAGTTATGTAAGTACTAATTTAAGTACACTGCGATTACAAATCGATGAACTGTAAATGATCTGTGATATTTGGTCAGTGAAGTCAGTCTAGTCTTTCCGATGACTCTTAATTTAATGTCCCGTAATAATCTTATACACGAGATATTTGTAGTAGGGCACTAATAAAAGTACGAGCTTTATTATCTAATCTCAAAGCAAGTCGTGTCTTCAATAAATACTGCACATATGGAAGAAAAGAATTTGCCACACACATACTTTCTGTACGTGCAGGAGGAAAACCTGTACCATGTAATAATGTGTAGCTGTAGACTGTACCTTTAGCTTTAGGTAGATGTTACTCATGTTCATGTTAGGATATGGAGGTTGGTCATATTGAAATAATAATACATAGGTAGGTCGGGTAGTGTCGTATAAATGAAGACAGACAGAGAGAGAGACTCTACACTTTTACACTACAGACTGGCTGTAGAGCCCTGCGGCGACTATCTCTGTGTCCAATAAGATTAATAAGATGGCAATTAAAAATTTGCACAGAAAAATAAAACATTCATATTATGATTCAAGGACAATTAAATTGTTCTATTGCGTGTTTAGAATGTGAAATATTTTATAAAATTGCTACTTTTTCAGTAATAACAAGGAAAATAATATATGTTTATTTGATCTTTGAAGCCAAAGGCTTTTGCGTACATGCAAATACGTATAAAAGCAAGACAAGATAAATAAAAATAAAAACGTATGTCAAGGTATGGAGATCAATGCTATTTGTACAGATAGGAGGTACTGAAGAAGCCCTGCCTAGGACAATGAAGTTGAAAAATTTAAGTCAGATAAGAAAATAGTAAGTAAGAGTAACGTGCAACATTTTTTGAACTATTCTTACCATTTTATTCATATCATGGTAATAATTCTTCTTTAATAATACCTAATTTGTGTGCTAAATCTTCAAAAATTTTCCACCACCTTATCAGTAAAAGTTATAAGGGTATAATTATGAATATAAATGATAGATAATAATATGGTATAACTCAATAAATGAAAAATAATAATTCTTTCTAGGTTCAACTTATGGGATTGGATTATACATTGCGAGATACATTTTTTATATTCGATTGCACTGGTTTATTATCTTTACTGATAAAATGGAAAGTTGAAAAAAATTACCACGAGTTTTTAGCAGAGGAAGTAGCGGTGCAAGGTTCTATTCTTCAATAAACCTAGCAGCAGTGTTTCACTGAAACGATATAATTCATAACAGGAAGCAAAGCGTCTTTGCCACCATATGAATGGAAATTTTCTGACAAAATATATGAAAAACTTCGTCTGCTCAGAAATAATATCTTGGAGTGTGGCGAGGTAATACAGAAATGCAATGAATGAACTGGCAAAGAATACGGAAAGATAAGGAATGAGAATCTAATAGTAAGAAAATCCAGCCACTATCTACAGACAAGTGTGATTATGTGATTAAAATGATAAATCCTTTCGGGGAGGTTTTACAGTTTGTTTGCCTTATCATTTAATTGTAAATATGTGGATGTGGTATATTTTTGGTATCAACTGGCTTAATGCAACAGTAATCACCATCAATGCTATAATACTGACGTCATTTACATATTAGAATGAAATCATGTGATAATAATATTATGCTAGTTTTTTCAACTATTTATAATTGCTTTATGTTTGATTGTTGACTGTGTCCATGTAAAATAAATTATAAGCCCAAATTGAATAACTTCTGAAGCATATTAATTTTAGTTTTGGCATAAAATGGGTGTAGTAGTTACAGATGTACGGAACTGAAAGATTGTTATTCAAATAATACTTTATCTACGGACTATGTACTCAAGTTACAAAAATGCAATTGCTGTAATTTTCCTCTCCGTAATCTACGCGACATTCTAGAGCGAACACGTTATTGATGATTTACTTGATGTATGACTTTATAGAATCAGAAATTGCGACAACAGTATATCAGTGGCTAAACTAGATTCGGGCCTCTGAGGATAATACTGTTAATGGACCCTTCAAAACATTTACACTAATAGTAGTAATAGAGCCCATAATTAACCTAATTTAAAATAATTTAAAATGTTGGTCTGTACAAGGGCGTATCTAAAATTTTGTAATGGGGGTATCAAGTCGTCTGATGGGGGAGCTCAAGCGCAAAAATTTAGTTCAGAGGCAGAACATTAGCAAATCTACGACCTTTGAACGCACATTTGTCAAACAACCCCTTTTCCGGAGACTCGAGTAGCTTAGGCCAGTATTACACAATTTTAGAGCTACTTGTGTCAGCTACGTGAGTGACTGTTAGAGCTACTAGATCTATTTTGAGATACTCTAGAGAAAATTGGGCCCTTTTGAAGTAGCTTGATTGTAATGTAGAAATCATTCGATTTAACATCGAAGTGGTTTAAAAAGGCTTCAATCTGTAATATTTGAAGAGTCGAACTCATGTATGAAGATTACTTAATTATGTTGCTTAAACGGTATTTTACCAATAATTAATTACTTTCGCTCTAAGTGGGCCCTTGATCAAATGGTCCCTAAAAATGTGTTTCACCTGATCTCAACGTAGTTTAGCCACTGCAGTACATGGTGACAATAATATTAACTGAATAACATATACGTACAAAATTAAACTCATTCCATTCAATCACATCACAACACATTTGTACTGAAATGTATGCTTTCCACACATAAAATCATGAATCATAATAAAATGAATCACAGCACAGTAGAGTTTTATCATGCGTTGTATGTGGTTCCAAGTTACAATCGCATGTTTATTCTCCCATGTAATATCATAATTTAATATTATATTACATTGCACCATAATATCAACACTTCTTGTTTACAATATACCATTAATTTATTATTCCATCTGCGCAAATTAATATTGGATTCTTTACTATTTAATTTACGCTAGTACCAATAAGTACCAATGGAGTAAAAATAACTTGCTCATTGATTTTAGTTATGGCAGGTTGACTAGGTTGTCCCATGCATTGCATGAAGTATTAGTATTGTACTCTTCTCTAGTGTTCATAGTTTAGGAATACATAATAATGTGTAGACTCTCTGGACAGATCCTTTTCATCCAAGAAAGATAGACGATTTTTACGCTCAAATTTGGACTTCTATTATGCCGTTCCGGTGAATGATGGACCACTACTTCATATTATCAAAATAAACCATTCAAAACGGATGTAATAAAGTAGCATGAGATACACAACTACTAATTACCAATGTTAAATAACAGTCGTTTATTGTTGATTTGTCAATTGTTGTTGCGAAATGAGTTGTCAATTTTTATTGTCAACTGTTTTGACAAGCTTTTAACGAATTAAGTTGATTCGTGGTCAAGATATCGAATTACATGATACACAGACGGACAGACACAACGTTGCTATAAAGCATCTTTTGCTACTAAAAATTAAATGTCACCGATTCTCTCCATTTTTGAACTGGACCTTTGTTGGGACCTAGAGATCACGTATGAGACGTTTGAACGAATTGTATTCATCCGTTTGGGAGTTGTAGCGGTCACAGACAGACGGACGGACGGACAGACGTAGACACCAATATTATGAAGCAGCTTACGCTACTCAATAATTGGTGTAGGTAAAACTTTTGGTGAATAAAGAAAAAATATATTCTGAATGAGTATAGTAAGTAAAAAAATTGTTTAACCCCCTTAGGTATTAAATATGTGTAGAATGAGAAACACTAAAAAATAGGTTTACTACCCATAAAATTCGTACTACATTCTATTTTACTACAAATATTATTTGTACTTTTTTCACTGCAATTTTTTTAAAGATTTTAAGGAACGATGATCTTCTGAATTACACCCACGCTCATAAGAAATCGGTTAGTTGGAATGTCTCAAGCGACTCAAGCCTAGTTTTTCATTTTCACAATCATGATTTCCATTATACAATTTTTATTATCTTTTCGAATAACTAATTTTTATTTCAAATGTATTTCCAATGAGGTTCCAATGATATGTATGTAATAAGAATGTTTTCCAGTATATAATTAAACAAAATGTCAAAATACGTATTGAAAAACCGTTTCTTTTGTTCTGTTCACTTTCCAACTTCTCTCAGACAGATCATAATGTCATGTGCTTTGCGTTACTACACCGTTACACGTTGCTTTGTTGCCCCAACCGAGTTGACTGATGATTAAATGCGCTTAATTCAAAAGTTGCAGTAAAGTGAAATAGGTGAAATTATTGCTGGACGGCAGAAGCAAGGTATTAGGAATTCCACATCATTGCATTACAAATTGATTTCATTCTAGTGTCAATATTTACGATTGACTGTACTGGTTGACGTGGACAAAAGTGATCGTGATGTTCACGTAATTTTTGAAGACGCAAAACTTACAAAGCAGTTCAAAGCACTACTGTACTGACAAACAATAAGTAAACCGATCTCTATTTAATATTTAATACTAATTATTCTGATCCCTTGATCTGATTGTTGTTTTTCGGGTAACATAACAGATTGTATGTTTGTGACATGTTTGTTATTATGTATTAGTCAGTAATTGCTCTAGCCATTTATATTGTCCTTTTTTCAGCATGAGGGTGTTCGATGGTATCTTCAGTTAACAATTAAGTATTAAATACGTGTCAATTTATTTAAACGTTAAGAGGGTGTTTTAAACATTTAAACATTAAAATAACAATTAATCAATAGTCAAGAGTAATGAATAAAGGTAAATTGTCATATCACATTAATTGCACATAATATTCGTTGACAGCTGATTGTGCCTAATGTTTTCCTAATTATTAGGTACATAAAATTCAAAAAATTAGTTTCACTACCGAAAATGACGAACAGTTCACTTAAATAATTATAATATTTCACATTAATCCTAATTTAAACAATTAATATTTGATATAGGGCGTGGGATGAATAAAAGCGGAGTACCCGGCAAAGAAAACCCAGGAATACATTCGATTGGACTTGGTAGTGATGTAAGTTTACTGTTTCTATTTTATGCTTTTCCGGTTAATATTCAAAGACTATTTTTATTTACAATTACCTTTACATCATTTATATACTGGGTGTTTGCGTTTAATAATTGTTCCAATTCTCTCGGAATGATTATTAACATTTCTCGTTAGAAAATGGAAAAACATTCAGAAAGAAAATGTTGTTACCGAAATCATAATTCAGTAGAGCAACTTCCTCCATGTATGGTTTATTGAAAACTTCGCTGATGGGATTTAATTATTGTGTAGACTTTCACTTGTAATTTGAGATGAAATATTATTGTTTAAACCATTGAGGGGTCCTGTAATAAAGTTACATGGGTAGCAATCACATTGTTGCACTGAAAATTCCGTCTGAATGTTTAGCTATCGACGATATAACTTTTGAGTTACTCATTTCTAAATAGCAGTATGTGATAGGTGTAAAGTACAACCATTATTTGTATTGTAATCATTTTATAACTGTAAATGTTAGATGGATTTGTCGATCAAGTCGTTGGGCTCGGATAGTGATCTCGGATCGCAGTTGGAGGGTGACATCACCATTCAAGGATTGCCAAACTCGGAAACAGAAGGGCCGGAAGGAGACTTTAATACATTAGATGAACCTATAATAAGCACAATAGTAAGAATGAGTTTCAAGAATAATCTAAAAATTCACCCAAAATTAATGTTCCAACAATAATATTTGTTTTGTACAATTGTAGTCTCGCGATGTAAAAGCCGTCGCACAAAAATTGCTTTGTGCACTTTTACCAAACTCTAAAAATGTACTGATGAAGGAATGTGAGTCAAAGTTTACATCTATATAATCCATTAATTTTATAAGTCTCTAACTGGATGCGACAAATTCAGTTTTAACATGCTTTCTTTTACAGGGGATTTATGGGGTCCACTATTTTTGTGCACGTACATCGGATTGTAAGCCATACTACAATAAATCAATTGGATTTGGTTTTAAGCCTTAATATTTGTATCCCTAAAATAATTTTTGACTTTGCATCTTTAGAATACTTCAAAACATGGGCGAAGATTCAAATGGATATCAGTTTACAGAACTCTTTGTTTTAGTATGGGTCGGCTACGCTGTCATTACTTACAATTTCGTATTCTGTTCACCAGCAAAAATGTAAGAATTTTTTGCAAGTCGCCTAGTTCATCTTGGTTCTGTTAAAATTGACAATGCAAACTTTTTTATTTCAGATCAATTTTTCAATGCGTATGCGTCTTAGGGTATTCGCTTGGACCATTAGCGATTGCCGTAACGATGTTCCAGCTTATGCATATGTTCAGTATGATTAATGGCACATTTTTCCTTCGATTTATATTCATATGTGCTGCGGCAGCATGGTCAACATTCGGTAAGCCCTTATTTCCAATTTAATTTCCATTATTAATGTTGGTATTTTATCCATTTACAAATCCAGTCTTATTTTCAAAGTCGGATCTACATAATCAATAGTTTAACGACTATTATTTTAGTACCTATACCTTTTCGCTGCAATGCAGTTGCTAAAAATTGAATTTTTGGAGAGTATTGTTAAGACCTTACAATTTAAATATGAATTATTTTAGACTTGCTTCTCACGATCGGTGAAAAAGAATTACAACCGTCAGAGCTTAGCTACTTTTATGTTCAACAACACAATAATTTAACCTTGTGAAACTTTATTTTCCATTAAGTTTAATTTTGTTAATATAATTATTTGCAATTTTAGCAATTAATTCTAATTCCTTTCTATTTCAGCTTCAACGAAAATTTTCGGACACACGGTACCAGAGGAGAAAAAACTGACATTGTTGGGCCCTGTTGTAATTCTAAATTCACTTGTAGCTTTATTAATCTTGTATCATTCCGGCCCGTCAGGTGCATCACCATCTCAACCACCAGTAAATCCTGCCAACACAACTATGAGCGTAAAAATCACTTCTTGAAATGTTTTAAAAATTTTAAGGACGCCTGTAATCTGTTTTACATGTTTTATGAAAGCTAATTTGTACAACTGCGAGTGAAAGAAGAGAAATATAAGTCATTATGTGTATTATATAAACGTTAAAATCTATGGTACTATTAAATTATAGTTACGCTGATGGTTAATTTCGAAAAAATGCTTGGCCTGTGTTGTATAATAACCATAATACATTAAGGAATAGCTTGGTTAAATTATTGATAATAATGCAAAATCACTTAATAAAACTATATCTTTTGATAATCTATACTGATACTATTCAGCTTCACGAATGTAGCGTTCATATTTAATGCTTCTTTATGCCAACACCAAGTAAGCAATGAATGATAAAATTACTCAAAAATCATTATTTTTGTATCATTTATTTGATCCGTATTTTACATTATATTTTACTCATAGTACTTTGTGCATACATATTACATAAGTGTATTAATCAAGAATACTTGTTTTAAATCTACTCTGGGGTAGCATTTACACTGATTAAAATATTTTTTTATTTACAAGATAGAAAGCGAATCATGGAGAACTATGAGTTTGCTGTTACTATTGCGCTTGTGGAGGGAGGATTTTGGCATTGCCATTTTCTGAATAAAAATTACATTCAAAATATCCGAGGATACTTTGAGTGTGTATCTTTGCATTGCAAAATTAGGCACCCTTCTTACTTTAACTACAGTGTATGCCGAGCTGTAAAATCGCAATGCTGCAACTTGCTTCATATAGTAAATACATACCCAGACATAGGGTAAATTCAGTTAGTATACTTTTTGACGATGGGTAATACATTTTTAAATTGATCTTTACGCCTACTTGCTTTATTCAATTAAAACTTTAATTAATGAACAAACATTAATAGTAATCTGGAGTTTGCCATTCGGCATTCTGTACGTTATGTTAAGCTCATTTATGAGTCGGGAAATATAAAAGAGATATTACATGACCTCAGATAAAGTCCTCATATTTCTACCGTTATTTCTAGGGATCATTTACTGCCTGTGCCTATATAATATCTTGCGACGAATTAATATGGTGGGATATCAGATTGTTCTAAACCCTAAAAATAAGCCCTGTCTTATCTTTGGTAAGACGGACATAACAATAAGTGAGACAGTCAAAATCCCACTGATATTAATTGTATAAGTAGGTACTAGGTAGCAAAATAAACATTTTATTAAAGCTAAGATAAAATCAAGACAATTAAAGAGGCTAAAAAAATCATCGGAAGTACATTATTGTCATGAAGTGATAGAATAGCCAATCACTTGTGTATGAGATCCCCGACCTGTACCGCGCGTAGCATTTAGTTAGTTTACATACAGAATACAGATTCAGGCTACAGACTACGGATGCAGAAATCGCAACTCAGCACTGCGTTTTATAGTCATCAAATAAGTGTATTCTGAAATCTAACGATACCCCTGAATCTAGCTACGGCTAAAGTAGCTCTCTTGTCTCTTTAGATTTAGGGGTTACCTAACCATGTTCATCTACCCATCTTTATTACTATTTTCTGTAAAAGGTCATATAAACACAGATCAATTCGTTGGATGTGCATTTCTCGTAGATGCATACTCAGTATACTGGACAATAAACAATTAAATAACTGACTTAATTGTATACTCGGACTGATTTTAGGAGTAAAAATTTACTATCGGCTTTCATTTCTTCGAACAAAATTAAATCTTACAAGAAAAAAACAAGTTGTATCATTTTTGCATATATCACAAAGTAAACACTATTTCGACTCGAGATTCTTATAATGTTGATATTAGTTGTTTAGTTATGACTCATATCGTAATGTCTTCAGGCATCTGCACGTCGAATAAAATGATTTGAAAACAAAGAAAAGGCGGAGAAAGCATTCTTTGAAGTGCACTATGATGATTCTGATGTATGACATGACATGCATCAGAATACGATTGCATGTACGCACATGCAATCTTTGTACTTTGAGAAGCGTATTAGTATGCGGCTTTATTTTTTCATGACATTGCGATTTTTGTCCCTGATGAAAGTTCAGGTCTCCAACTTAAATCTACTTGAGAAGAAATCGTCCCCGCAGTCAGAATGTAGGGAAGTACTCTTGAGAATATTGAACTCATCTTCACTTTTAAGTAGGTAGCATGTAATCAACGTTTAGTGATGTGGAAGAGTTATGAGTGGATTACCATAATATGCATTTATTATATCAGTCCTCTGTCTCTATACGTATACACATTGACGCTTATTTTACACACATGCCGAATTCATACTGTGTATACAGAATATGACGGAGGCAATAAGATATTGCGTAACTAAATGGGCAGAGATGTGCGATAGCATTATTATTGGTATTAAAAGTACAGAATGAAAGAGGGAGAGTCTCGTTTCTTCAAGCCCAGCAACATGGTCAATATTAATAGATAGCAGATAGCCAGTCAGTACAAAATACAAAATCGCTGCAGTAGTAATAGAACTACGTGTATGTAGTGTTGATGATAAAAGAGAACCAAGGCAAGGTAGTCACTCACTCACTATCACCATAATATATTACAAAATATAAAAAAGAATCACTAATGCTAATACTAATAAAATAAGAGATGGAATCATTGTATGTATGTGTAACCTAATGCATTTAAGGTGGTTCGGATCTGTAGAGAGGTAGGGTTGTGTATACTTTGTGAGTATCAGCACAGGTACAGCCAGTGTGAATGCTTCGGTATTGACGGATCTTTGCTGTATTACGCTTTTGTACGTCAGTGCCCACATATGCACGTTATCTTTTGCATACACACAGTGATCATTACTACTACCGACTTATATACACAGTTCTATTCTGCATGCATGAAAACTGTGTTGCATTGCATAATATAATATGTACAGTGCATTAGATTAGAAATAAACCGGACAACACCGGGTGTAATTAAACAACGTAGTTTTGTAAGATTCCATACGGTGGAACTTAAAAATCCACTGTTATGAAATATAAATATTAATTTTCTTAATATTTTTCAACTGTTGGAATTCAACTTGAGTTTGGGTACTTTAGGTCTGCGTAATTGTCGCTACTACGAATATCAAACGTTATCAAATGATTTCATTTCGTCATTAAATTTCAAAATTTATGGATTCTATGAATTGATACATCAGTAACATATAGTTAAAGTGAAAGTATCATAGGTCATGAAGGAGTTGAACGATTGACCCCATCATCGATCTTATGTAGCAAATTTGAAGCCATTATCTTGAACCGTTCTTGAGTTATCGAGCACAGAGACAGACGGATGGACAGAGTGAAACCATGCAAACAACTACGTTGTCTAATCATACAAGAGAGCTTACACAGTATGACCTTATACTTATTGTTAGTCCTTTGCTTAACACATAGTCCGCACACACAATCATGCATCTACGACTTTAATGTAGTATGAACACATAGAAGTGTATTACTCATACACGTAACTTTGTAAGCCTTGTAGCTGAGTACGGACACAAACCAACGTCGTTTGGCTATACTTTACCTCATACATTCATCCACACACAAATACATCGTATCTGACGAAGAGATCGCATCGGAGGGCAACAGAAGAGCAGATGTGTTCTGTTGGACATGACATGGGATAAAAAAGAAAATAGAAACCGGGGTCTCGAGCGGTTGTTGGTCGGCTGCTGGCTTAACTCTTACAGTGTCCTCGTTGTAAGTTTAGTTTGGTCTTCTTTTCGGAAGACTGTAGTGTACACTCTGCACACGTAATAGTGGAATTACTCATAAGATTGCATATATAAAAATCTTGAAAGCACAATGTAATGTAATGTTCCTGTGGCACGTTGAGAGAGTCGAGTGGACTGACTAAAGGTCCTTTCCATGTTATCGATAAAGGTAGGAGCAACGTGTAACGTAAGCGTAGGTATTAATAGGCACCTTTTAGTGTGAATATCTAAGAAGGATTATATTGTATTGTACTAAAGCCGTGTTCCCTATACAAGCACGGATTTCATGTCAATACCTTGCTTTTATACTTGTTTAACTCCTGCAGCTCGCTAAGTAAAAGATAACCGAAATCTAATTTGAAGGAAATGTACAAAGAAACCCATGCTATATATATATATACATGCTTAGCGTTTAACCACGAGTGTTAGTTAAATTATAACGAACTTTTGTAAATAAACTGCACCGCTATATGTAATATGCATACACAGACTTGGAGTTTTAGTTTTAGCTGTACATGAAACCATGAGTGGGCCTGCGACATTAAAAAGTTTTGTGTGTCATATATGCATATGCACACATTGTATCTTGTATCACCATTATGGCCATTATATAGCTATTACATTGTGCATTAGTTGAGTGTAAAGTTAAAGATGAAAGAGGCATAGGAACAGCAAGGAAACGTAGCAGCGTCTCATACGACATGAAGTACATTTGTACGTACAGGAATATGAATTACAGGAGCAGCGTGTAGCAAGTGAACGTGAATGTTAAGCAGGAGGATTATTCATAGCCATGGTAAGTAGTGTGATAGTGTGGATGATGTTAAGTTGGTTAAGTATTGGGCTGGTGCTGCACAGAGGAGTATGCAGCTTCATAATGTAAGTGATACGATATGACTACATGGTTGATTCGCTGATGATGATAATAATACAATTATAATAGTTCTGTTGTATTACATAACACACAATGTATAATGCGTACGTGTTGAATTGCAGCAGTATTTTACTCGGAAAGCTTAGATATGATGGGGAATGAGCTAATCGTATGTCTAAGTGTGTAGTGGATGCGACGTACCTACGTAGAAGTACATTCATACGGTTCGAGCAGAGTTTTGTACATGTTTATGTCTATAAGTGAAGAGAGCTAAAAGACTAGGCAGAACTAAAAGGTAGTTCCAGTCCAGTTCAGCATCGTTTTTATACAGAGATAAACGCTGAGAGAGATTTGCCGAGTATCGTAGTACGTTTGTAAACTACGGCCTGTGAGTGTTCTGCTGCCTTTCAGGAGTTGTACTCGTAGTATTAGTGGTGGCAGTGGTAGTCGTAGTAAAGTAAAGTACATTTAATAGTAAATGTTATATTGGTTGGCTTTGGCTGGTGATATTTAGGAGTTGCATGGTTGCATCGTCGTATATCGTCGTAGTATGTAATATGTTTGGGGTTGGGAATGCAATGCACACAGACAACAGATGAATATTGTTGGTGGATGGAGCTAAAGCTAATGCTTGAAGAGAGAGAGAGAACAGCAGAGTACCGCGACGGGACTGACGAGATAAGTCCTCTGAGTAGTGAAAAGAAGGAGTGTGGTGGAAGCTGCTGCGTGGAGTCCTCTGCGCCGCGGTCTTTCGCGTAGTCTGGATTCTTTTGTGCCATTCCTAGCATACCAAACGTGGAGTTGCGCTTCGTCGTATCCACGACTAAATTCCAGCCTAATTTCTCAGCCTACTCCGAACGGATCTACGTAACGTTCACCGTTCACGTTAACGTTCCTGGACGGTCGAGTCGACCCACACGGAACTTTTCGCCGCTGTTGGCTGTGTGTGCTTGCTACAGAAAACCGCTTCATTCATCTACAAACAAACCGAAAAAACACAATCAAATTACTTAAGCTTTAGCACGGAAAATAATCAAATTCAACACGTTTCCTGGTTTGTCATCGAGCAAAACATTTTCTCACATTGAGCTTGATGTCTTACAAATAACTCCTCCAAGAATTACATTTTATCTCAACGTACTTACAGACATATAAATACATAATATAGATATAAACAGTAAAAGACCTGGACAAGAGAGACTTCACTGTGTGTGAACTGAATGGTTCGTAGTTACTGTCAGTGTTAGCCGGAGTTTTTTCTAGCCGTAATCTGACCTAAGACCGCAGTGGCAAATTCTACACACAAAACCAAAAGTTGACGGTAAGTATACAATTTATAAATGTTCTATGTTAAGATAGGATTTACTGGGAATTCTAACAATAATACCTAAAGTAAGAAGTAATTTCAAAAAGCTCAGCCAAACATGTGGATGTATTCAGAGAGCTGCATAATATGTGTTTCCCCGGTCATCCCGCTCTGTTTTCCGTCTCGGTTGTTTTTCTCAAATAATATTCCTTTGCATTCCGAAATTCCAATCGGAAACAAGAATGATACTCACTGAGAAAGCAAAGTAGTATGTACAGACCGGGAGACAGAGACAGGACAGCTGAGTGAGATTGAGATTGTGGGAGATGGAAAGTTGTGCGAGGCAGTCCGTGTGTTAGATGAATTCCACAATGTGTTCACTATTTGCGAATAATATCAATTCGTTGTGTATTAGACGAGTAAAAGTAAAACTGACAATTCGGAGATTTCTCGGTGTACTTCTGCTTTCACTTTGAAGAAGTCGAAGAATAAGTTTGTTGTTCGTGTTTCTGTGATCTGTTGTGTGCTCCGGTTCCCCGTCAAGTTTTTTCCATTCTACCGCCTCTTCAAGTTCAAGTTGCGTTGCGTGAGTGAATTGAATGCTTGTTGGCAATATGCTATCAACGATTAGTAAACCCGACTTCAATGTAGTACAAGTAGACTACCTCTCTTTGCCTTGCTATACGCTCCTACACAAACTAAACTCCACTCTCAATGTGCTCGTCCTCTTCTTTTTGGTTTGTTTCCAGAGACGCTTTTCCTCTAGCTATTACTACGGGTTTCCCAACCTCACCTCTTAATTACCTCCTAATTTATAACTTATCTAATCTCCAATCATTAAATCTGCATCGTAAAAGATCAAAATACTCCTGTACACTTTGCTTTCATACTTGCATTTTATTTACTCCATTCAGTTTACTTTTACTCCCAGAATGCTACATACATTTGCATAGTAAAGTCTTAAGTGTGGTTGTATCTGCTCTACCTATAAACCCACCTAGACAATATTAATATTGACACCTCAACTCATGGTAAATACATTCTATGTTATACCTGTATCATATTCTATATATATTATGTGCACACAATTGTGAACAACTTTATTTGTTTTCAAAATCTGACTATACTTTTTATCAGTCTGTGATAATACAACTGCCATTCCGTATACAAATACAATACCTGGAGGAAAGTAAATCGAAACGAATTGCATTTGCAAATATACACAGAGACTCTTTTATTCTCACTGTAGAAGTATACCTACCTACACACAATATTACACAGAGCTCTATACAAACACGCACTAAAAAGTGCTAGTAGCAAATTCAAACAAATAACGTTCCTCTAGTAAAGTATTATATTCTCATGACAATATTTACATATGTGGTTGTGGTAATGTTCATAGGGACTCCACAGCAGCTCTTGCACAAATATGTGCATATCAATTGCCAGCACTCTACACAATCATATATTATGACTATGACCACCACGATCAGAAATATTTTCATTTCCTAAACACTTTTATGCGTTACTTTGTCATGATATCATAATTGCACTGCACTTGGTTTGTACATAAACTGGTATATATAAAAAACTAACTTTGTGGAAATAGTTTTCTTTGAGAAACTCAATATCCCGTTGATATTATTACGTAGTCTGGTAAATGACAAAAATCAATTTATTATTCACCTAGCCGCGTACTGTGACCACTTTACTCCAAGTTAATTCAAGAGTAATAATGGGAGGTGGGTTACTTAACTTGAGAGGTTTATTACAAGTCGAGTCACATAATATGCCTTGTTTTATTGATCAGTTAGTTAGGAAATGCCATTGCACACATAATGTTATTATTGTTATATCGCAAAGCATTATAATGTGAAACCCAGTTTTGCAGTCTGAATCTAAATTGAACAACATCTATGCATATCTATGACAAGCGGGTTAAATCTCATGTACTATAGAAACTAGACGCAGTTCTCTGTTAATGTAATAATAGGTATTATTGTATTATGTGCACATGTATACACGCCATTACTTTACTAACCATCGCCGTTGTTGAAATCGGATACTAGATTACTAACGATGTTTCTGTGTTGTATAAATTCTAAATTAAATTCTGTTCTGCTTTGTCTCTTCTCATTTCTGTATTCTTGCGAATAGTCTGGAATGAATAAGCACTAGGTGAATAATACTTTTACTGAAAATCAAAGTAGCGTTTCCACTGAATTCAATAGTTCAAGCATGTCTGTTGTGCGAAATTTATCAAATATTAAAGTTATTAGCCGAATAGCTATGCATTTCTTTTCATTCTTTGAATCGAACGTAAGTTGGGTGGGAGCAATCTTCCTATCTCTATGCATTCATCTACACCAATTATTAATATATTATACCTACATATACTACATAAGTAGTTGTAGTTGTGTATGATACGCTCTATGAATACACTACAATTTTAATACAATTCTGTAAATTGATATTTTCTGCCAGAAGAACTCTCGTTGCTATATATTATACGACGCGGTATTCATAACAAAAATAGTCGGTGTAAATTAAAAGAACCGTGTACATGAACATTCATTTCCATTTCACATAAATATACGCATACCATAATACAACTAGAAACCACGGCAGTGATCCGAATAGGGTGATCAGATTCAAATTCCATGCACGGAAAGTCCACTTTTATGTTATGGCAGGGAAACATGCAGCACTCGCATAACTTTACACATCGTTATCCCAATTCGCTCAATTCAAAACGTGATTCATACAATTCAACTAACAATTGCAAACAAACAAGCTTTTGATACTTAATAATTAATTGTAAGTTTAATTTAAATATTGCTTATAGAATTTTAGATATTATTGACCATTACATTTTCTTTCATTGACATTTAAACGTGTATGCATCATACATAAGAGATATACAATTTGTTTTCAAATGGTTTGATCAGTTTGATGCCATTATTATTTTGCAAAAAAATGTAAAAAGAGAGACAAATTTCAATTTATGAGTATTGCCAATTTGAATTCGTAGAACAGACAGAAACCGAAAGTCTCAATGTTTTCGTGCATACAAGGATAGAGTAGACCTTCTGGAAAGAGACTCAAATTTAGCTTACGTGGAATCTGCTCACCCTAAAATGAACAACTCTAGTGTACAAGAAGATAGAATTTATCTGCTAAGCTAGTTATGCATGCATAAATAAATGAGCTGGTGAGTGAGTATCTGAGACAAAGTAGAGGAGGTGCTTAAATAGAATAACTACCACAACAAGGTTGGTAGTGTCCCGTCCGGTGAGGAAAGCACTGATGTGTGTTATCGCATAGGCAAGCTAAGCGAAATACATAAAGTGTTAGCATGAAGCGGAGACAGTAATAGCTGATTCCACGATTTGATAGTCGACTCGCATTTGAAACAAACATGAGAATGAGCTTGGAAATAGAATTTCAACAAAAATTCCTAATCTTTGATTCTTATCCTAAATCTTGTTTTTCTCTCTCGATTTCCCTGGTCCTGCATTTGGAATTATTACTGTATCGTATCACTGAATGCTTTCGTTCAATTTGCTATATGTTCTTTGCATGCCGAAAGCATACCTGAATGAATTCCACACATTCCACATTGATATCATAGAAAAATATTCAACCCTGCTGGCCAATCTGGAATCCGGATTGTATTGTGGTACCTTTTTCTCTGTGTGTGTATATGTGTGTTTTTCAACTCCCTCCATGCCTGTCTGCATGTTTAATACTTGCTCTTTGATTATGTTTTGTATAAAAGTAACCTGAACCTACTACCTTGTGTACCTACCACTACTACCTTTGCCTTCTGCCTAGATCCTATCCTTCCCAGTCCAGTGCCTACTAGAACGTCTAGTAGCTATAGTCATGCTATAGACTTTGACGTTGTCAGCTCAGGTCATAATACATGCTTAGTACTTTGCAGGAGAGAGACTTTTTCTTTTGCAATGTGAAATTGATAAGTTGAATTGTAAGAAAATCCATCCTAGTCTGACTCTAACTCTACCGTTCGTCGGCAAAGATAAGACCACAGTAGGATTCATTGTATTGCTGTTATGTACATCATCATGGAAGCTCAAAGAAATGCCTCCTTCTCACAACACACACACACAACACAACTACAACACACATGAAGGCATCAAATATTACAACCTTGATTTCATGATGCTTCCGACAGTATCTTGACCCTTTTACACTAAATCCTATGCAGTGCAGGTTTTCAGTTTAGTTCGTGGTACTCAATTATAATCTACAGCTCAGGTAATTCATGGATACGAAGAAATGGGAAAGAGAACTGTCAATGGAGGAACACACTCAGGCTGCAAGTAACAACGTACCATGCACAATAGAAGTGTATAAGGAGAGGGCTAGCCAAAGTAATTATTTAGACGTAGAAGTTGTTAGTGGGGGTAAAGGTAAACGTAGGCATAAACACACAGCTACCTTTCTTAATACAATTAGTATCACTATCGCTGTATCTGCCTCTGAGTTCATATTATTCCAAACATCTACCTTGGCAAAAACATTCTGCAAGCAAACTATTAGGATTATGGCACATTTCGTCTGCGCGGATTTGCAAAGTGTTTTCTATAGCTACTTATATTAGCTACAGCTATACAAATTGCAGATATATTGTAATTGGCAATATGACTTTGTTTATGGATGATGTATTTTGCTCTGTTGACTAGTGCAGTTAGTTTTATCCGTTGAAATTTAAAGTAGACAACACAGAGACATCATCTAATCTATTATGCACATTTAAACATTCGTATCAACCGATTTGCACAGTCAACATATTAATATCTTTGCTGCTCTCAGCCTTCTCTCTCATCCACTGTCATTTTTATTAACATTAGGCTTGAGTAGGGATTTCAGATGAGTCTGTGTTATCTACATGCAGTACACTTGTCATATGTACGCAAGACTTCAAGAGCCAAAAACATAATGTAGTCTGTCAATCCTCAAAATTTAAAGTTGAAAAAGAACTGTACTACTTTGAGTGTGCGATGAACCAATGAACTTATTTGCCGAATTTAAAACGCCATGACATTACACCACTGAAATACACTCGCATTATGAACGTGGCAGTTGTCCCTACACACAGACTTCTTCGATAGATCTGTATCTATGGCTGTAGGAAATATCCATAATATTATTACATCAATGCAGCATCATCAACAACAAAGCTAAAGGCTACAGGCTCTACACAGACCGTGTATGCAAATCTGAGTCAGCAAGGAAGAGCGCTACTCACAGCTACCGATTTATTTCATCTTGGAGCATGATAGAACTCTCCACGAATTTATTTTATACTGTATGGTTTAGAGTTAAGAGTGTGTGATGTGTATTTTTAAGAATACTGCGTGCACAAGTACACAACAGATCGTGTGTTCATTTCATAGTCTCTAACCTTCGAAACTGTAAAAACCCCGAGAAACGGCCCACGGTTGAAACATCTACATTTTGGTAATCCTCTATCCACTTGTGAGTGAACTGAACTCAGCGGAGCAGAACATTGAGGTGAACATCATTTCGACGAAATTGTTAGTTGTCATGTCAATCCTCTTGGAATCGTCGTCTCTTATCACTTTTATCATTCTTATCTCCTGGAGTAAACGAAGATTCTGACTGGAAATTGCGATACGGATTATTGGATATTTGTGCTCTCAAGTAAAATAAATGTGTTCTTGATATTCAATTTTTGATGATACAGCTCAAGGGTTTAATGCACAGCTACCTATATTGAATGGTGTTTTAAATCCAAGCAATATTATTATTATATAAGTCATATTTTATGTGAACTTGCATTGATGTAAAAACTTGTGGTAGCCGCAGACAGGAATAATATTATGCTGCAATGAGAATTTCCGTTTTACGGCTTGTAGGTGTATGTATTGCATATGATATTATAGGGACGCAAATGTAGTTACACTTCCACTATATAAAATATCGCATTTAGTGTTTAGACAGTTAAACTGTTTTTCCTAATACACACATATTATTGAAAGGATGCCAAATTCGAAGGATGACGTGAGACGCTGTTATACACACAGTACGAGTCAGCATGTACAGCTTAGGCATAGACAAGTGGATAGGAAAGTTGTAAAGCATTTTTTTCACCTGCATTTGAAAGATACGGTAGTGATAATAGTGTTGTTATCTGTTTTGGTTTCATTGAGAAACAAGGTTCTAGGCTGTGACACTATGGTTAACAGGCTGCCCGTTTTGAATACAAGTTTTATATTACTACAATAACTTGGAGAGGCAGTAAATCGACTTGTTTCTGTGGAAGCTGTAATACACGCCTGACTGATATCAGTATAATGTACATCTGCATCTGTGTCATGTGTATGAATATTCAGACGATGTTGATGGTTGGATTCAAGAGCTTTGATTTATGCATACACAAGTACACCATGCAAATCCTTCCATGGAGTAGCTACTTAGCACAGGCAAAAGTAAAGCTGAGAAAAATGGCTAAAGGTATAAGTGAAAAAGGCGAATTTCTAGGAAATGCTAAAAGTCATGCCCTGACTCATGCAATAATGTATAACAGCAACGAGTGAGGAGAATTATATACAGATAACACTGAGAATATAAGATGCGCCGCTTGCTTAACATTAAAGTAATAAGCCTCGCGCTCTCTCTCTCTCCCTTAGTACATTACTACATTTCTACACACTGCATCGCATTGTGTGAGTCGGGTATTGTGAAATTGATCAATTTCCCCTTTTCTATACTCGTTCACTAAACTCAAGTGCTATCATCGTTTCAGATTAAATGGAAGACATTGTAGCAAACAAAGTACATTTGCATTCGCAATAAACTGATATCTAGTATACACTAGTAAGTACTCAAAGACAGTTGTATACCCACCAGACATGCATTAACATAATATTATTATTATGTCTGCCTACTTCAGTTAACTGTGCACCTACATATTTGAAACAATATTACTGCTTTTGTCCCATTCAAGAAAAACGACACAGTATATGTACGCAGTACGCACAATTAATGCCGACATGCATTAATGAGAATTGAAAGCTATTATTGAGCTATTTAATGCATTTTGGAAATACTAGAGAGATATTTTATAGTGTTATTGATTTATGATTGAGTGTAGGTTGAATTTGCCCTTGACTTTATCTCGTTTTATGTGATAGTGTAGTACTTATACGAGATGAATTGGAAAATATACTTTGTGAAGGACAGGATATATTTTATAACACAGAACACAATAGTCATACTGTAGTGAAGCATAGCCTGTGATACATTGAGCTTGGTTGGAAGCAATGATTTTCTAAGAATGTTTGGTGCATAATCTGATGTTGATTGTAGTAATCGCATGCCTATCATGCCTACCAATCGCATTTAGTATAATATTAGTTGTAGGAATGAAAATCGAGAATATATACTTAGCTACTTGCTATCTGTTTATATCTGAATGACATTACTCTTTGTTATGGAAATTTTGAGATTGCTGGGAAATACAATGATACATGTATTTCGAGTGTAGCATCGTAGAATGGAAGTTGACAGGAGTAAATGAGTATGGAGTGCGGATGGTGCTTC
This sequence comes from Pogonognathellus flavescens, assembly GCA_019776165.1. Lineage (NCBI taxonomy): Eukaryota > Metazoa > Arthropoda > Collembola > Entomobryomorpha > Tomoceridae > Pogonognathellus > Pogonognathellus flavescens. Next base: position 105,822 of record JABASD010000089.1, on the reverse strand, counting down.
AGTCATTGCATGGTGTTTTATGAAAGAGAGGTAAGTAGGAAGGAAGAGAACAAAGCATGGAAGGTTTATATTTGAGAGTTGAACAGGATGAGAGATACAAGTGAGGCACTGAGACACTGTGAGGTGTGATTAGCGAGGCTGTTTAGAAAGATCTTTGTACTGCTGGTGCTGTTGTTGGTTTTGAGATAGAAGAGTGTTTGTTGTAAAGATGCTCGTCTTCTGGCGGTGTTGACTTAGGGAAATTCGGTGACGAACTGCAAGCAGAAGGCTAAAAGCTGGAGTCGGATTGAAACTGAATCTGATTCTGAAGTCAGAGACTATTTTTAGCGGTCCTTAATGGCTAAGGATATTTTAAGATGAAGGCAAGAAAGAAGTGAACTGACGGAGAAGTAGAGAAACAGAAGAGATCTTTTCGTAATGTTCAACTCCTGTTTTGAAAGTTCGTTTAGCCGTACGCTTCGTTGAGGTTGTCAGCAAAAACTCACCCTAGACCCAATTTAACTCACAGCGCTCAGCTCTCTCTCAAGAGATGCAAAACCTAGAAATTCGCACTTTCTTCTCATTCTCGGCAAAACTTAATGTAGACTCTCTGGTCCGATCTAACCTCCAATTGAAATATCACATCTTGCTATCGTCTTGTCTTGCTTGAAAGAAATTTTCCGTGTGGTAGTTTACTCGGTTTTTTCCTTTATCTCCATCTCTCTCACTGTAATCCGTGTAGCCATACTTATTCCAGCTAAATATTCATATTATTTTTACACCGTACGTATAGCACGTTCTGCGAATGCAAGTTGAAATAAGACTGTTGTTTTCTATAATTTCTTTCTCCACTTCTTCGACTACTCTTATTTATTCAGTTCTATACGGCCCGTTAACGCAAAATAAACTTTTTGCTACCACTACCATGCTTAATGCTTAGAGTCTTACTACGTACTCTATTATTATGTAAATACTAAATACACAACTAGAGCTACTCCACGGTTATGTAGGAATATATGTAAATATGATAATTGCGTAATCTAATGAATGATTTTGGACACACCGAACGGGTGTTCCCACAGAAGATGCCCACACGATCTTTTTATATAACTCCTCTATACCTGTTTCATTATCAATATACCTAGAGAGAACCATTTACCTACATTGCATATATGCACATAATAAAGCCGTCTTATAAACACCTTTAGTGTATAACTTTCCTTGCTGGTGCTCAATTATATGGCAAATGTGAAACTAATGCCAAACGCCGTTTTATTTCAACCCATCTCTCCCTCCCCTGACTATGACATCACATTGCAGCAGATCGGGGTTTCGTCTTTTCTTGGCTTGTTGATAAAGCGCTCACACACACATTATCCGTACAAATAGTATACAAACTATAATAGGTACATATCTGTACTCTCGAAGGTTGTTGTACATTGCAAACTTCTCATGTAAGTGTTACACTATGTTGGGTAAAGTGCACTAAAACAGATAATAGCACAACAGCCAAGAACTACAAACTGATTGCATCCAATCTCAGTAGTACTTGTTTCGCATCTGTTACATGGCAGCATATACATTTAACCAAGTTGTATTCTTGTACCGACAAACTCTGAAAACTACCTAGAAACAAATGTTTATAAGTGCATGTGAGGTACGTACACCAAACATTGCACACATACACAACGCATACAGTATAGTACATCCAACTCAATTTCCAAAACCCGTGTTCGTGTGTTTCAACTCTGAAAACACTTCATATGACAACACACACGCATACATTACTTTTACGGGATCTGAGCAACAATGGAAAAACTGACATAATGTTTGAATAAGACCCATGTATGTCTGGTGGCAATATCTGTATTTAGAGAAGCTTGAAAGATGCGTCTATTGTGTTTTAAGTTAGTGCCTTGATCTTATGCCTGTCGTGAGTAATATGCCGATGATCATCGTATGCGTGTAAGGCAAACAGCGTGTAAAATAAAACGAGGAGCATCCATTGAGTAGTATCAGAGAGAGAGACACAGAGAGAGAGAAACACTTCTGTAACTTTTCTTGTCTGCGTACGTAACATTATGTGCTTTGTCTATTTGTAAGTGTATGCATATTATATTATAAGTAGTCATCATGGAGGATACGTGTACACACAGGGACGTGCATAAGTTGTAAGTGCAGCGAAGTATCTTATGGTTCGTTTCGGAGTATATTGTAATTGTATGTCATCTACGATTCCATGTAGACCAAGTTTCTTGCAAGCAAGCAGTAAGTAGTCAAGGCAGTAAGTCAGAACTGAGAAGTGAGTGTATAAGTAGAAAAGATCCTTTGCCACGGTGAGCAACAAAAACAGGCAGCCATAACTTGATAGTTTATCACAGTTTCAGCCTCGTCTGGCCTGCTCTGGCCAAATACGCCACTATGCACTATTACAGCTACTACTGCACAGTCAACTAACAATAAGCTAACAATAAGAAGCTTAATATAATATCTTAGTATGCATCCAAATACCATATACTGTAGCTTTTATTCTTATATTATAATATAGTCGGTTGAACAGAGATATGATAGAGTGGCCCGGGTTAAGTTACCTCTACTGCACGTTGACTTGACTATAGTTAGATTATAATATGAGGTAATAGGTACTGAACTGACTTGACTCTGTGTGTTTCATTCCAACAACCCACCTATGAATCTCTTTCCTATCTTACGTAGTAGTGTGATATACTATTATCTTCACTGATTCTGCTATTTATTCTTACTTATTGTTAGAACATTTCCTATTCAGCCACTTCTTCTCTCTTACAGATATCCTGCCTGTTCCATTTCGTTTCATTGGTGGTGGTGGTGGTAGTAGTAGTGTATTTGTACGTGGTTTAGCAGTAGTAGTGCGTCACATGGAGTAAATGAGGTAGTAGAGAAGTTGTATATGCGGACCAGGAGCAGATCGAGAGAGATGCATTGGACTAACGTCATATAGTTGGTAGTTGGCCCTAGATAGACCTCTGTGACTCTGTTAGTTACCTTTTTGCCTTGTGTGATGCTGAATCTTGAGATGATACACCACATCCAAAGTGAGGAACAATGTGTGTGACTATGCATGGAGCACTTCTGGAAGAAAGGTTGAAAGTTGCAACTAAAACTCACTTAACTTCTTAGTGCTATCGTTAGTATTCAGGACCATACCTCGAACGAACGAAACAAAAGCAGTTGGCTCAGCTCTGGCTTACTCATTGCTTGCTGTAGGGCCAAAGAACCTTAAAAGATCTCCAAGTATTATTTTGATATTCTCTCTGTCTGTCTCTGTGTCTCTCTGCCTCTCCTCTCTCTCTCTCTCTCTCTTAAAAATCGTCACAGTTTGAACCATTCATATTAAGGTATAGGCATCAGCGGATTGAACAACCCATGTGATGTGATGAGATGAGTAAAATAAAATGCTAATCCGCTCTGCTCGCAATGAGTAAGCTCGTATATCCTTCCATGTGCTCAATTTTGCCAAACCAGTGCATTCACTATGTATTTATTCAAAATACAATGCATGATCATTATTATCCTGGTGAACATTATAGTTTCTCTCTCAGGTACTATTAGGTGTACTCTGTTGCTATGTATTACTGCGAACCACGATGATTCATGATGAGTATGAGTTTCTTTGTTTGTGCCTTGGTCTTGGTGTACAATGTTTATGTTCTCCTACGTTCTTTGTGTGTAGGTAGTTCTAGGAGCAACTAAAGCGTTATGCATGTGTAATGCCAATGCGTTATTCGGTCAATTTTTCCTTGCAAAATTGTTCTAGTTTCTATCTCCCCCTCTTTCAGCTTAAAATGAGAAACCGCAGTGTAGCCTGGGTTGTTGTGTTCCATTTTTCCAACAGTGGAATGCTTTACCTATGTCTATGTCTAATACGAGCAAGAGCTAGTCCAGTTAGAATTTCCTAGATTGGGTGTCATTATCTTAGGCTGTGTATACCTAATGCATATATATTGCAATATTAATGTAATATACCTAACATCACTGCGTCGTATTATTTAGTAGTAGTCTTTTAAAGAATTTGCTGGTGTTGCGATTGCAAGGGTCGGGTTAAAGGTATAGAATATTGTATTACTGGTTATATCTCATTTTCCATCATTCCATGCAGTTGAGTCATGGCATTGAGAAGTGACTTTTTTCCGAAATGTGTGCAATCGTGAATCCATATCGAAGGATGTGCTAGCTGAGTGTAACAAGATGCTTTGGCTTTCCAAAGTATGTATCACCATTCCCTGTGTGATGCTATACTGATTCGGATATTTTATAGAACGTTGAAACTAGAATTTTTATTGTATTCATATGCAACAAGTAGGTTTCAACTTGAGAATGGAGTTTTTCCCTAGTCTCCCAATGGTACATGAACACAAAGAGAGTGCTGAGCAAGTACTTTCTGTATCCAGACTATCCACTCTATTATAGACAATGGTAAAGAATACAGTCACATTCATACTTCTCCTTTTCACTCTTCTCAACCTTTAAATTGAATTCAGTTAGGGTTTTAAGTTTACATTTGGCTTCCTTTCTGAGACTTTTAGCCTAGTTTGACTTTTCTCTTTGTATCACTTTTCATCCTTGCGTATAGTTTACTACGATGTTATTTTTAGTATTGCGGCATAATAATATTGCATAAAACACTTAGCAAAAGTTTGCAGTGCTTTATAATGGATCTTGATATTTACGAGTTTATAGAAATGACGCAATCTGTATTTGTCTCGATTACAAGTGACACATAACAATTAGTTTTAACTTGGATCAAAATAAGAGTTAATTAAATCATTTCAAGGGCTTCCAGTTCGTTAAAATGCAATAAAACGTGTCGTAAATGAGTACAATGCATTAATACCTGCTGTCTACGTATTAAGTACCAAGGTATTATGTGCATACTTGTTTGTCTGTCTCGTATATTATATTTTTGCACATTATAATAATGCTCCTACTAATACGTGACGTTAGTAATTAATAAATAATTATGGAAGATTCCGCTTGCCTACTACTATATCTCACGGACAATGAATATGTAATGAAAAAGTCAGTGCATAATTTTGTTTGTGTATTCAAAAGTTTCCTTTCGATTCATCTAGGCTTAATGCTTCCCCTGGGCTGCAAAATGTGATTATGTTCACGTAAATGTTGCATTGTTATAATATTAAGGCATAAACATGACATGTTATTGAAACTATTTCATCTAATAAATTTAACGATGATAGTCAGTGCTAATAATAATAAACAATCGCAAAATGATAAAGCTTTAAAACTTGCACTTTTTATTATGTTTCGTGTAGAATGTAGATAATAATGCTACTGGTTTATACAAATACGTAGTACGCAAGAAACTAAACTGAGATTCCCAATATTTTCTCTTTTGTAAGTAGAGGAAGCTACTTTAAAAGAATGGTGTCTATGTCTGTCTGTCCATCTATGAGTCCGTGAGCGTTATAACCCACGAACAAATATATACAATTCATTCAAACTTTGTGTACGTGTTCATGCTATCACATGGAAAGCCAGGTCAAAAATAGGTTCAATCGGTGACAATCAATATTAAGTAGCTGAAATTATTTTTTTATAGGGACTATTTGTCGGCCTGACACAGAGGTATCTTGAAAATGAATTAACTATTTTCTTTCATATTTTGTCGACTCAGTTGACGACAGCATTTAATAACTCAGTTGATAACTGCAGTAAACATATACTAGGTAACTAAGGTGATTATATTTTATTCCGCTACTTTTTTACATTCCCCTACAATGGTTTAAAAGCTTAAACAAATCCTTAAATGTCTGATGATAAACCAACAAAACAAAATTCTTTAGCAGAAGCATTAAAAATTACTTAATTAATTAGTCACAAATAACAATATTTTGCAAATTATGTTGTACAAGTGATTAAAAGCGACAATATTCACTAAAAACATGTCAGAATTTAAATAGTATTTAATGTTATTTTGACTACGATTGTGATGTGGTCTTAAATAAATAATACACTTTTTCCATTAGAGTTGCTTAAACATGTAGTATTTATTAAGTTACATAATAAAACGTATATGAGAATACATCGTCTTTCTGTCTGCTTGTGTGTTTTCCGTCCGTTTATATGTTTGTTTTAATTCGGCATTCTGTTATAATTCCACTTTTTTACGAAACTTTCTTATATGCATTTTGTAAAGGCTTAATACAAAGGTTTTCCTGGAGCTGTTAATATAACAAAATGTTCCATTTATCGGTCTAAGCCGTTATGTTACGCTCTTGTTGAGAGCTACTTATCTCTGACTCCAAACTTTCAAGTATAATAAATGTATAATGTGAAGCCTTATAAACATCAAAATTGTATTACATTATTATGCCTTTGTTAAATACACACATTACACATAACTTTAGTTCCGAACTGTATACATGCATTATTCGCAGAAAATCAAGGCCGCAGCTTTTCTGTAAAGAATAAAGATTACCACTTATTGTACAAAGCAACACATGTGCTTTTAGTGCTTCGCATTGAATCTTTGTTGTCTGAGCGTTGCTTTTATGTTATTAATAATCTCATCAACATCAGTCTCCTGGCAGAAAAGCAAGCAATTTTGTTCATGAATAAACAATTAATACTAATGAGGTTTGTATAGGAATCATGTCTCTTTATTGATGAACTTTATTAGTTTATGAACACTATATTTATAAATCATACTAATCAATTTACCTTATGACAATTCATTTCCCTATAAACTTATATTTTTCATTGTCATTTCAACAACAACGCAAACCCTTGAAACGCTTATTGACATTTAATTGGATTTGAGATTATTAAGTTAACCATTAGAGCTCTAAATATATATCATTGATATCTTGGAACGACGAAAATTTGTATCGCAAAGGTAAAATCTACTTGAACAAGACAATTCTGTTAATAAAACCTTTACCTCCTTTGTCGCCTGAAAGGGTGAAACGGAAGCACAAACACAGTCGTTAATAATTGCATGAAAATACAGGAATAGGTTTCAAAGGAAAGCTTTTCCATGACTTTCGACATTCAATAAACATGAAAGGAAGACTACAAATTGAATTTGCATCTGATGTAGTCAATCGGAAACCAATGATGCACAACAGAAATACAGCAGAATGTCTGCTACTTCAAATATTACGGTTGTTAAAGTGTACTTGGAAACGTTAATGCACTTCGAATGCCGTGTATTTCTCAAGCGGAGAAGTTGTAGGAATGAAGTAGATATTTATTACAGTATTATGTCTCAATACCCACGTACATTTATAGACGAGTACAATAGTGTACTTATACACGATGGGTAAAGTAATTTAGTGGAATAGGTTAATAGAAAAAGATCTACTATATTTGCTTCTGACAAATAAATCATGAAATCCATGGTAGACAGATATTGGAAAGAAAGTGCTGCTGGGCTATAGATTGACAACGACACGATTGTGTATGATAGCATGTGGAGGAAACTATTATTATTAGTTTGTCCAGATATATTCCATATTACACAAGTTTTATACTACTTCTGTGGCATAAAGCTATACTTAATATAATATAATAATGTGTGTACATAAGATATTATAAAAGCACCATGTCACATATAAACATTATCTGGATCTATGTATGCCAAAATTCGTGCATTTGGGTAATACTCTGTAAGTATTAGAATTGTGGCGTACACAGCCTTTTGGTGACTCTTAGTAGCTATAGAGGGTCGAGTGTGGAGAGAATGAATGGTGTTGCTGAGCCGAATGAGATTTTGCAGAAAAAGATGATAGAAGCTTAAGGACACAGAGTGAAGTCGAGAGGTTTTTATTTGTATGTACCTAGGTGCTAAAGGACAGTTAGTAGTTTTAGTCATCCCTGGTAAAAAATATCATGACGAAATCTGCAGATCAAACTTACTTCCATTCTGAATAAAATTGTGGGACTATCTGCAAATTCCATCTTGCAGATAAATTCTGCATGTTTGATGCTGCAGAAAACATGCTGCAGAATTCAAAATAAAACTTACAATTTCAGTTCTGCAGAGTTATCTTTGTACAATTTTTCAATCCACAGCGCACAAAGAATTGAAGCGAAGAATCTATAACCAACTTGATAAATACACATATAGATTACTTCTGCTTACCAAGTCTACCAACATTTCTAGTTGAGACTTTCATAAAAACGTAATGACTAAATTCATTTATCATTCTATTATATTTAGTGACACATTTGTGCAATGATCAAACCACAAACTATAGAATGCAGAAAGCTTCCAGTTTTCTGCAACGGAAGTTAAAAATGATATTATGGGAAATTATCTGCAGAATTCGTCATGAATTTTTTTGCTTGGAATATCAGCTAAAGTTGAACATACTAGAGCAATAGAATATAGAGCATACTCTTTGTAGTTATGTGGGAGTACAATGCTAAAGCTACCTCTGTATGTTGGCCTGTTTGATGCGGTGGATGTAAGTAAAATTGCTAACAGCGGCAGCTCAAGACGAAGCAATAAAGTGGCAACTTGGCTTTACCATAGTCAGGGCAATGGTAAATAAGGCTCCCCATGAGTTGTCACTGGTATAACTACGACAAAAGTAATAAACTGACCACAGTGACGGAGACGCTTAGAACCCTGTGAGTTACCGATTCTGTACATAGACACCCAATATGGACTATAGGTACGGAAACAGCAGCACTCACATTCTTTATGCTTTCACTTCTTATCAAATAGTCCAACATGCTCAATTGTCCAACTCATAGATGTATTTACTATACAGTCCATCTGTGTAAATGTAGGCACTATAGATGGATAATGTCCAATAGCAAGGGACGCAGACGCCGGACACGCTCTTCCACATAGCAACTTGACCAATTCAACTCATTCACTTTTCTCCATTGATATATATTATTAATATATTACTACTCAATAGAAACTATTCTGTGTAAGCAATGAAAAATAGTTTATGGTATTCTTCTGACCCTCCCGGGTTGCACACTACTCCGTCACAACGACAAAGGCATGCTATCAGTACTATTCATATACACCAAGAGGCAAGAATTCAATTAAACCGGCATAAATCTATTCTGCGAGCAAAAATAATATTTCCATTCATTTTCTTACTACTCATCTTTGTTTCAGTTAATACAGTAAGCAATTCTATGAAAGTTATTTGTGAGTTATAAATTGCTTAGAATATAATTTGGTAATAAATTACACGTTTACACGTAGTCATAATAATTTTTCATATTAGGCGAATTTTATTTCTTGTAACAAATAAGAGTATAGCTTATACATGCATTGTAGTTTTAGGTACACACATACGTGGATATTATTACATGTTAACATATGCACATCAATACCGTTTATTTATTTGTTTAATGATGCAATGAGAAAGTCGTGTCTCAGCTAACCTAATGGCTATTGTAATGTGACTGTGTCAGAGACGACATGGACTGTTGACTGAAATGAACTTGTGGTAACTTGATCCTTATGATGGATAAAACGTGCAACTCTTTCAACGAAATAATCAAATTGAAAAGCTTTAATACTAAACTACAGTAATATTTGGTCATCGTTTAATTATAAGTTTGACGTAACAGACTATAAATTTTCTGTGAGTGAGACAATTCGTAAATAAACAATAAGTCGTGCTTAGATAGTTTTATATTTGCGTAGTATCAATATCATTCATATCATATGACTCAATTTAATACTGTTCACACCAACATAGAAATAACATCAAGAGTATAATATAGCAAAAGTAGAGTAGTAAATAAGTGCTTGGCAAAGTGCATTCCTTGAAGAGGAAAAAAATTAAGGTATTTGACCACGTCTGTGGAAATACGAGTACAAAGGAAAATCGATGATGAATCGCTACCAAGGGAGTTATTGTGAGATCCAGTGCCTGTATTTGATGGTTGTACAACGGCACCCGTGTAATTTGTCACCATTCATTTACGTCGAACGTATAAATGTCATCTAATATTATGTATTAAATCAAAGTGAAGAAATGGCCAAGATAAACTTTATTGTTTTCCATATATGCCAATACTATCGAGCTAGCCGCAAGTTAGTGGCCTTAGCAGAATAAATTGTCATCGTTGACTTCAATGACATTATTTGCAATAATATATACAGAAAAGTAATGACAGACTGCATTATTCAATGGATGTTACTTAATCATTGAAATATTCATTGTTTAATATACAACCTGATGTAAAATCATTTTTATCTAGCAAGAAAGTTCAGACTTTAAATGTTATTCATTCATTTCTAGCAAATAACTTTATTAAATTCTTGTTTTATACATGAGACTGAGATTTTGTTTTCATGACTTAAGAAATTCTCATGAATTGGGTTTTGTATAGTAAGCCGCCATTACTAATAGCTAAACAGCCGAGTGTTATAGTAAAGTATGACAATGAAACGAGTCAGTTTTCATACGTATTTATATGTATAAATGGATCGGAAGTGGGATTTGTGTTTTTATTATTCATCGTGTGATTTTGTGGCGTCTTATAAATAAAACATTTCAAAGTATGTGCTGCAGTGCAATTAATTTTCTTTTAAAACTAAAACATACATTAAAATAATTTTCATTCACATTCAGTATTAATTTGTTGCTGATTCCTCATTCCTTGACATAGTGACTGTCTTTGCAACAACGTCGACAAATATTTAAAATGCCTTTTATGTTTGCCACTTTATAGCTTTAAGACGTTAAGGAATTATTTGCTATTATTAGCGAGTGTGTGCACAAATATTGTTTTCATGATGACCCAAAGGGTATATATATATGTAGTATAATGAATATAATTGACTCTTTGTGGTTTGGAAACAACCAGTCAACAAAATATCAAGCCAGAAAGAATGCATTTATTGACGAATCAGATTTTATGGTAAATGCCTCGGAGTACCTACACAGAGCGATGACACACGACTTAATTTATTTGCGCATTTATAGCTTAGCTTTGTGATATTCTATTGTAATTCTAATTCTGCCATAAATGCTCCTGGAAGCTTAAGGTTATTGAAAAATATGTCCATGACCGATTTTATTGCTACTGGGAATAAGAAGTGCCCAAGGGAACATGGCAGTGATTCTACATCAAGCATAACTGTATACAGTAGACTCTGGTCTGTTCGGTTCAGTTTATTTCATATATGTATATTTACTGTTTACTTTGAAATTGCATTACCCTTATAAATAGTACAGCAAAATCACAACAATCATAATCTTACCGATTCCAAGCTTCACTCACCAAAATATTATAATAACTAACTCAAGTTAAAAGTCACGGAAACAGAAACCCAGTCTACACTCTGCAAGGCTGCTCCAATATAAGTTTAACAACAATACGTAGGCACTTATTTACTGTTAAGGATAATACGTATAGGCATAGGCATCTTTTTCCTTACTGCATAGGTATATAACTTAATTTGTACTCCGTCTACCTAAATTATACCACAGCTTAGTTTGTACGTAGGAAAGTTTCTCTTGTCAGTTTGCACTTGTTTGTCCATTTCCTATATAATATTAGAATGCATACGAATTAGAAACGCGTTAAATTTTAATGGATTGATTAAGCACGCAGAGTAAAAAAGTGCAATTTAAGGCTCAGATATCTAAAATTGGATGAAAATGTTGTAGAGTGGCGATAGGACAATTGTACTAAAATCAAGTTGCTAATAGCAAATGTTCGCACATTGACGTTATTGGATTGTTTGAGTTATTGGACCATTGAAGCGTGAATCCAGATTCAAGGAAAAAAGTAATTGGAGATAGGAAAAAGACGAACTATACTCAAATCGTATCCACGTACGCAATGTTGTCTATTGTTACAAAGTCCGAGGGGATTATTGTTGTATAGATGAAAGATGAATTGATTTTCATATAAAATGTATGCATGCATTTAGGAGTTTTTCCTTGAAGGAATTAGTGTATAATAATAAGCTACCTGTACCTGCAGTACCATAGCTCACACCGTACGTACGCTTATACTTACTTCCTGCAGTAGTGTCTGCCTTTGTGCTTTGTATTCATTTCTTGGTAACGTACAGGTAGACAGAGTATTGTATACACAAACTGTTCTCGGACTTGGACAGGTGCAAGAAACGTGTTAGTTATAAGTTATAATGTACCGTAGTATAATATTATTACATTTTCCATTATAGATCTCCAAACCAAACTACGTCCGTCCTTCTATGTGTACACTTATTTTATTGTTGGAGTTCGACCTAACAATAAAATCTACACACAAGGAACGGACTGATGAGCCGTATTAGTAAATGCATGGGCTTACGAGTTTACGAGGATTTTGTAGTTGTATTAGCCAAGTTAGTTTTTATCATGAAACCTAGTTGCTGTTGAACAACAATCTCCAGTCCAGCCAGACGCTGCTCTTCAGTTCCTTGCAGCCATTATCTATGTAAAAAACGGAGGCTCACGGCTGGGTTGTGTTTTAAATCCATCCCGTTTTGTATCATATTAGCTGTACGTACGTATTTATTATATTTTACTTGAGTTGCGTCTCGTCGTGAATATAGATGGTCTTACTTCACAGAGAGAAACATGAACTGAGCTGAACTACTATATAGTGACTCCTGGTAGTTGTTGTAGTGGAGAGATGAGACTCTTCTGAATTGAACGACATGAGTCTACTACTCAGCAAGCACAGAATAATAATTTGACTTCTTCTTCGTCTTTCCTAACTTGTACTCACTTGTAGTTATCAACCATCTCTGTATTATCTGTATGCATTTACTGTATACATTCATAATGTTCTATAGTGGATATTCACTGAGCTAAGGATTTTTTACTCGGGAAGAATCACTGCTACCTGTATTGGTTCCGCTCATATGTACATGTAAAGCGTCTCGTGCCTTCCTTCTTTTCTTTTGGATCAAAGAAAAAATAAACTTGCAGAGATTTTGTCCATGTCATGCCCATATTATTATACAGACACTCACTTTGCTGTTAAGAGGCTCTCAGCTGAGTCAAGACTACACATCGGAGGAAAAAAGATCATGCTGGTGTTGACGTATATATGCGTGTTACTTTAGCTTCATTTTATTTCGACATTTTACAATAAACTTATTGCATTCGACCCTTACAGTAAACTTCAATGCAGTTCTCAGAATTGTCTTGAATTTAAAATTTTAAACAATGTGTTGTAATTAATGGAATATTTTACACTAGCGCAACCTTTCCACCGGGTTCAAACAGACGAGAGATTCGATTGGGTCTGCATGCCTATAGTGAAATCTGAATTTGTGGCTAACATTTCACTGCAGAATTTATTAAAGGTGCGTACGTAAGAAGTGATTTCATAGCTACCAGAATAATCAAATCAAGATTACACAGAGTTGTATGACTTGGCGTAACGGGCGTCCACATTATACTTTGTATGTAAATATAAGACTGAGGTTGTTCAAGAAACTACAACCATGAATGACTATTATGCTTAGATACAACAGACTGTTTTATTGAATGCAAAACGTGAAAGGGAAAGAAAGGTCGAAAAGGACAGGTAGTATGATTTACCATACGGACAACAGAGTGTGGGAAGCTAAAAAGAAAGAATGGGGTAGATTCTAAACGTATCAAGTATATTCTTCTCTTTATCTTCTGTATAACTATCTGCAATTTACAACTTATGTCAGATAAACGCATCGCGGTTTCAATTATTTCATGCTACCCAATACGCCAACGTCAAACTCTCTTCGTTGCATTTTACATTACTTAAACTTGTACACAATCATATTATTATGTACAAGTGAGTTGTGCATTTATTTTCATGATTTTAAAGCACGAGGAATATGTGAGATGCACCAGTGCTCATCGGGTGTATAGATACTACCAGCAAATAATTGTAAATGCAGTCTTGTTTACTCTTCAAATGAGTGTCATCAAAGAGTAAAGTTAAAAATAAAATATTAAACGAACTTAATTAGCAAGATTTCTGTTTAACAAGTATAAATAGTATGTACATCTCCAGCATATTCATTTATTACAAGTTACCTAATGCTGTTGGTTCAAAGTTGTTATAAGTAATTATTTTGTGCATTTTTAATTTCATTTTCAAAGAAATCAAATAAATGTATGCAGTTTACCATGAACTATGAAATATTTATTACAAGGATTGTGACTGGACGCAGCATGATATTTTTCACCATTCACGAGATTGCAGGCACTTAATGCCAAGTATAATAAGTTCATATTAAAGCAGGACACTGGAAACCCCAGCGCCAGGGTCGACTACGACATTAAGATGTGACGCTAAAAATTTGTTTGGTTAAGGTGCATGTCTTATTTTCAAGATTTGTTTGAGCAATTTTCTATTAACTTGATTATCAAATAGGTGTATTATTTAATTCATCCAGTAACAGTGTTAAAATTGAATAGACTCACATTTATACTGGTTTATAGTACATGAAAGCTTTATTTAACAGACTGATTTACTATCAAGTATATTTTAGCTTGACGAGAGCTTTCTTTATACAAGAAGACATTTTATAGCGGGGGTCGACGTCTACCGAGAAAGGGTTGAGATTGCAATAAGTTGATCTGTGCCCTTCTCTAGAGGGTACTTATTGTTCGTGAGCAATGACAATGCAGTGGATGAAATGGTTGAGTGAGGTACCCTTCGTGCGTGTTATGTTGATTGAAAATGGTGGGAGTTCTGGGCTCGTAAAAACTGTGTGTCATATGGCCACTATTACAATTGTGAATCTTCACGAGTAAATTTACACTGTGCCTTCGTGTTATAACGGTCGTCAAGATGAGAGCAAGATGCAGTTCATGCATATCAATTATTTGTTCTATGGGGGTGGACCTGAATGGGTTAACCATCGTATTCCACTTGTTCCCAGACATCTATATTTGGCTTTGTATCTCTTGTAGGGTACTATTCCATATAAAACATGTATGATACATGTAACTTGTGTAATTTATGTAGTGATAGGATAGATAATCGTATTTGTGGTTTCTCTTCTTCGCCTCACATTTCCCACAAGTGCTGAATCGAACAAATTATTATGTAGACTCCATAAATTCATTTTTATTCCACTACACTTGTTTCAACTGATTTTACGCTAACCTCATATAAGTCAATAGCACGTCTTTAGTTGTGACAGTAGTCGCAAGTCAAATAACAATATTGAAATGTCACACAATAAAAATCATACTTTACATTTACACATTGATTGTTCTATCTCATTTTGCCTACTGCTACAGTAGCAATGTAATGAATTGTGAGTTGTACTTTATACTTTATGTTCTTTATGTACTTCACCTCACTTGGCATTAAAGATGAGCAAGTAAATACTATACTTAACAACGATGACGACAAATGGCTATTGGATTATTCGATAAACTAATACTTTCAAATGACTGTAAAGCACGACTTTCCCATGTGAATATAAAATTAATGTGTAGAAGGAGGGTTCTCAAGTTGCTCTATGGTTACTGTCTACTGACAGAATTATTCAAAACTATATTAAACCTTTATTGCACTTCTTCAGTAAATGCGTACAAAAGATCTAAAATTACTGCCACACCAATGTGTATTTTGAATACCTATGCTAATCTATATCATTTTATATAATAACCACTGTAATTTACATTAATGTACATATTGTAAATTTGTTTTCTGACTTCCTTGCTTTCTTTGTATTATAATAATGGTAATAATAGGATGTGTATTTTATTTGAATCTTGTGTGATTGCTCTACAATTTATTTTTTTCATTTTCAATCGCATCTTCCGTTTTTTTTGGTAACTAACTACAGATTTAAAGTAAATAGCACATCATTTTCTTTGATTTGTTCAAGCAATAAAATTACCATGAATCAAAGATGGATTATAAACATCTTTTATTGAAACTGTTTTAACAAACACCATACATTGAGAATATTAAATATAATTTTAGCTTTGTTGCTAGAAGCAAGACTTTAATATTAAATTTGTTCTCGATTGTGTTTAATCCTTAGGAGTTATTATTTTATTTCGCTTATAAAAGTGGTTGCAAATGTGAATCTTTTAGCAAAGTTGTTTTCACTTTGTTTTTCCCTAAAGTGAATATTTTGCAACATCCATTGGGCATTTTTCTTTAATCTTTGCAAATTACTTGTAGTGCATTTTATCACGTTGGGGATATAGTGCAGATTATTAGAAATGGTGCGCAGATAAAAGACAGTTGAATAGAGTTAAACGGTTATTTTTAATTATGAGAGGCGAGAACTGAAATTACAGAAATGGCCTTCAATTTTGTTGCATGTATAGCTCCAGGTCATTTTCCCCATAATATACGCCAGGATTTTTATTCCCTCCTCACTCACGTTTACATTTACAAAGTGAAGTGCACACTCACTGTCTGCGTACGGTTGGAAATGCTGAGCTCTTTATACAACATCTCTCTCACACATACACACAACATACACATGAAAAGAAAAAGAAATAGAACTTAAAGCCCTTGGGGCTTATGCAACTTGCAACTGTATTATGACCAGATTTTGTGTTGTATTCTCTTCATATTACACAAGCTTATGATTACATTAAGGTAATATTTTTCTCTTTGGTGTTTCTGACAGATATTGACTGTTTGTAAAGCGAATGCACTACTATTTAACCTTTATACACCGAAAATATTGATATAGCTGGAGATTAGAGATCATCAGATTTTAGTATCATGTTTATGTATTTTTCCTTATTTATTTTAGCAATGCACGTTTATAATTTTTATGCTTGCAAAATTGCTAGACGCTCAGTGTAGTAGATTTATCCATCGTGGCAACACACAAACATCGTGCACCTTTACGACTATAAACATCATTAGGTAAAAGCTTTGCTATCAAATTAGGGAAAGTTAAAGCTGAAAGTTGTGTAGATCGTATGAGTGTATCCAGCTTGAGTTTGTGTAATTAGTTTACGCTGTAGTGGTTAGATAAGCTCAAACAACAACTTGCAAAGAACATGTACAACCACAGTTCGGCTTTTGAAGTGAAATATTTAGCTCTAATTAAGTATTTTTAAAATGGCTCTATAAAAGAAGCAACCCTGCTCTGTTTGAGTACACAAAGTGTAATATACCTCCTAACTCGCCCATTATATCATCAAAAACATGAAACAAAAGAGGCTTTGCGTACGTTCTTGCACGTTGTAAAAATCGCTAGTATTTCCTAAGTCAATAAATTGAATGTCGGATTGGGGTATATGCACTAATAGTATGTGCATAATATCCAGTCATTGTTCTTCATTTATAATGCGTGCATATTTGTTGAGTGGATAAACTATAATGATGTAATAAGGATATGGTGCATGCACATGAGGTAGTTGGCTGAAAACTCCTAGGTTGTTGTTATGCAAAAAGGAGATGCCACTTTTTATGGTGAATGCGAATGGATACCTATCTAGAATCTCGTTCTTTCCTACATTCGATAAGTATTCATATGGATTATCGGACTAAAAGTCACAGTCCGACTTTGCCACAACAGCGATTTCCCATCAGTTACTTATTTTGTAACATTGTCGGCTTTCTTTTGGCGAGCTAACTCAATAACCAGTTTCGAGTCACTTTTCTCGTACGCCACTATTGCAATATTTTATAGAAAGCAATATTACATGCAAGCTACAAGCATTACACAAGGTAGTCAAATGAGAATAGAAAATTCACCTATCACAGTTCTCTTGCAAGTCTCCGCTCCTGCTTTATAATCTTTGTGACGTGACACAACTATATCTGCCTATCTGTCTGCTGTGTGTAAAGATAGTCATCGTAATTACTAAAGTATATGGATGAAGTAAAGGAAAGGAGTTGGGGAGAAACAATACATTAGATTTCTGTCGTCGCAGACTTTTCAACGCTGAATTACGTATAGCAATAATGGTGTAATAGAAAGGAAGACTAGGTGCTGTTGCCTATTGCATGGCAGTAGCACAATGAGCTATAGTTTTGTATAGTTTTATACGTGGAAGCCGTAGCAGTGGTGTAAGTATTGCCTGATGGATCAATGAAACAAGTTATCCAGTGAATTCTCCTTCCGACGGTACAAGAGCAACCGTTTGTGTTATTACATGGCGAGAGAAAGATTTATAAGGCGTATTAAATTGTGAGATGGGTGTGAAAATGGTTCGCGACTTGGGTAAAATATCATCATCGTGGATGGCGAAGTTCCCCCATTCTTGTTTGCAAAGTTGCTGAGTGCATGGTGGATAGGATTTCATTAAATAATAGCGAACGAATATTTCCAGGAGAGCTCCGCTTAGCTTCAGTTAGGAGAAAGTAAAAACATAATGGAGCAACAATGGGAGCCAAAGTCAAACCAAACCTAGACTTTGTCCGACTTTGCAAAACCTTTATGTGGCTCCACTAAACTTACTGCATTCTCTTCTTACTCCACGATTTTCTCTCCCTCTCAGGCTATATATATACAATCTGTAACTGTATCTCTTGTACAGCTACTACTATTACTTACACCAGTCTTCTTACCACAACGAAACATGATACGAAATGCTCACACTAGTCAATGGATCGCTTCATGGCTATCAAAAATACCATTCGCCATTAACACTTTCGCAGTAGTGCGGAGATATGTTCTAGTTAGGTACAACAGAATATCAGAATTCGCGTATTTTCACTCTCTAGTTATTTTTGAGGCGACATTTTCACGAAGGAGTATGATTTCCTTATGAATGAATAAGGGCAGTGCATAATGTAAAACGGAGTGAATAAGTAGTGGCTAATTGCAATTTGAAACCAGATTTATTAGTTACTTTGCATAATATTCTCGTCATTCACACTTGCTTTATTCTAATGATCAATTGAATATTTATACTCTTTTCCTTCGACGAGAGAGAGAGGTTTTCATGAAAAGTAAATACAAACAGTGGTGAGATGAATATTGTGAATGACGACAGTTCAAATATGACGTACAATACAAATAAACCGGTTCAAAAAAGAAAGAACAAGTAAAGAAGGGAACAAGAGCACTGTGATGTGAACTATGACACGGTAGCACTAACTGTGACATCCACACGTCAACTGTGAAACCGTGTTAGCAGTAATATAAATACTATGACTAGTACATCTATTTAAAAATATCATGTCTAAATGACACGGAAATATGACATCGAAATATTCAAGCATTGGCGATTTTCAAATTAAAATTTAGCGGTCTTCACTTTCAAACCAAAGTAGAATTCACGTAGCGGTATTTAAATTGCAGGGCTGTATTAACACTAGTTAGTCAAAACGGTCAAAGGTCATGTAGAAGTTGGCCGATTAACCCCATCTGCGAAATTAGCCACTAGAACACATGTACCATGTTTCAGGTCATCTCAAACCGTTATTCAGTCATCGTCCGAACAGACGGACAGACACGAACTGCATTCCCATGCTAGTAACTTCGTTACTTAATAATGGAGCCAAAATTATTAACCACAGCAAGATATTTCAATACACAATTATTATTGTTGTTGTTTTATTAATAGCACTAGATCTGTTTCGTTTTACGTCAAACGTAAGCCTGTGTCCATCCGCACGAGTTCAAATAAATCCATTTATAGTCACACTAATAATAGTACATAAGGGATAATAATATCAATACCCTTTCGAGAAAATCCCGAATTGTATTTTCCAAATTGCTCGCAACGCTCTATATAGAAGTCGTCGCAGGGTCATGTTTCATCCAGCGCAACTTACGTAAACGCATATAATAATTTAAAAAGTACATAGGTATATCCCACGAAATAATTATATTGTCGCAAGTGTGAAATGTAATGAATACATTTGTGTGAATTTATGCTACAAATTGCATCACAGCCTACTATATAATTCTCATTTTACGCCATAATAATGCAAAACTCTTTTGTTTGCTGCCTTCATCTCTGCCATCCTCGTAATAAACACTAATACGCTCTGTCTGTTTTCTTATTTCAAAGTGAAACAACCACGACGTTCATATTATTACGCAATATATCGTGAAGATGAGAATGGTTGATTGTACAATGACGTGTAGCTTGCAATTCGTAAATTCGAAAAGTTGTGTGTGTATCCCAACAAAGCATCTAGAACGACGGAGAGAAGTGCGAGAGAAAGAGGATGATTGAAATAAGTACAAGCTGTGCTTTTCTTGTTTCCCAGTTCTCATCATCACCATCATCATCATCATCCTCCTCGTCGTCGTCGTCGTCAACAACGAACCTCTCCTCCCTTCTTCCTCTCTCTCTCTTCTCTCCGACTCTTTGTTTTATCGCCTTTGCATTCACATAATTTTACTGCACATACAGACACTATTTGCACAATGAGATTAGAGATTATATCGCGTTTAAGTCAAGTATTGAAATGACACGGACATGATGATGACTCCGTGTACACAGTCATAGTCACAGTAGACGATAATAATAGTATAGTCAGACACAGCAGTAGCCTGTGTATATTTTACACTTGCCCAACATAAACACGAAAGATTTTGGCCCCGTTTACCCCAGACTTGTTGTTTTGTTGATATTTGATGCGATGAGAAGTGATGGAATTATACTTTGCTTATTATTATGTGTGATGAGATCATCAAAGTGCTGTTGTATGTGTATGTGTATAATGTAATCGTCGTATCTTTATGTTATTATACGATGAAGATTTGCAGGTTCGTTTGTTTCGTTGCATGTGCATGAATCCAGATTGAATCCTATCAGATTACACACAACTACCAAGACACATACTACATACACTTAATGCTATACCTTTATATAAACGTGTATTTGCCAACATTGTTATATAAAGTAGATGTACTTACTTGGCAGAATTAATACTACTACTACTAGTAGTAGTAGTACATTCATAATACATACAAATGGATATACTCACAGTCAGTTTGTTAATAAAAACGGGTGAAGTTCTATGTTCTTGTGTGATGGTGATGTTCACAAAGTTGAAGTCAAGTCAGAGTTGTTCTGTGTGTATGTAGAATAATATGAGTGAGTGTATTGTGTTGTATATAGTGCCAAAGTAACGCTAGCTCATTTCGTATGTAGTGAACTAATAGTGCAACCATACACATATACACTTGCACTTACGCTCTATTCTGTTTATGTACAAAGAGATACGAAGATAATACCACCTACCTACCTACCTGCCTTAGCTATCATTTATTTTGTTATTTAAGATGAAGCTCTCTCTCTCTCTCTGTCTCTCTCTCTCTCTTAGAGCAGAAAACAACATAGAGAGATAACTACACACATAAACTCCGTAAACTAATAAATAGTAGTAATAGTAAAGTAATAACGTATAGCATCAGCAAATAATATTATTATTGTATCTGCTGCGTAAGAAGAAGGCAGAGAGGAATCAGAAGAAGAAGAAGAAGACGAAGAAGTGTATGGGGGATGGATGTGTGAGAATGAGAAGTCGTAGCTTTGCTTTGTATTTTATGATGCCAGAGTCTGAATCCCAGGCCGGGGCAAGTTTTCGTTTGTTCGTAGTCATGCACACACGTAGTGCCAGTGTGGCACTATGCATGATGTTCGTTGTCTATGAGTTTGTACACTACATCTTCAAAAACGACCAGGATAGGCAGTTAAGGTTAATAATATGCAATACAAGGCAGTTTTTCTAATACCTACTTGCTACCTTACCTTAACTTACCTAACCCACCTACCTAATCCTACCTGTGTTGCTCCTCGTACGTGGACTACAGACGTACAACGTACGCTCCACGATGTACCCAGCAGCGTACCCACAAACAACAATACCCACCTGCCTTAAGCTGACGAAGAGCCTGCCTCTGACTAAAAAAATTATTTATTATTATTCTACGTAACTTTGCTTTTACCTTTTACTCTATCATGTAATATCATGCCATTTAAATTTAAACTCAATCGTGTAATGTGTACCATGTGTACATTTTCTTCTGTTCTGTACAGTTCAACTGCGTTGTGCTGATACCAATGCATAAGATATATCAAATCTTGGCTGTAACTCGCTAGGGTTTTTCTGGTTTACGTGTAACGAAGAAAAGTAGTTGGATAGTAGTGGTGAGTAAATATTATTCCTACCTATATAGATAATAAAGACAGTAAGTGTAGTAATCCTACTACTTGTTTTAATATTTTGGTGTGTGTGATTTTGTGGAGAGTGCAGAGAAAAGGAGTAATAAGGAGTGCATGGATAATATGAAAATATATTATTACTGTTGTGTTGTTAAGAATTAAGTTCATAAGTTGGTTTCTTTTGTATATTGTGTACGAGAGTGTTTAGTGTGGTGATGAGCTAGGGTTTGTAAAGGAAAGGTAGTAAGTACGTAAAATATATTATTCCAGTTTGTATTTTAAGGCGATGCATAAAAGTGTATGTGAAAGATGAAGGGTTGGTTTGTTGGCTGACTCTATCTGATTGCCATTGCCAGAATATAATGCAATGGTAAATGGAGGAGAGCGAGGAGGCGACAGCAGGCCAAGGTAATGTAATACTGGCTCTGTTGCTGTATTCACGCTTTGTACCTTCGACTACCACTACCTACCTACTGACACCACCACCACCACCACCACTCCAATGTATTGCACTGAAGACTGAACTGACAATAATGAGTCCGAGAGTGTACGTATACAGAAGATACAAATACATGCAGATAGATAGGTAGTTTGTTTTTACGTGAATTGTATCTGAGTGTGTTGGAGAATGGAGGATCTGGTTGTGGATGTGTCTGTGTATTTGGATTTGGACGATGCATGACTTTTTGTGTGTGCATGTGTGTGCATTGACGATGAATTCATACGAGATTGAAGGTGGATGGATGGATTTGAGTAAGATGATGTTGATTGTGTCTTAGGCTCATCTCGTATCACCGGTTCTTGTCCATATCGAGCAAGCTACGGCTAAGAAGCGTTTTTGTGCTGGTGCACAATGGAGGGTTGGTGCTTGACAAAAGGGAAATGAGTTTTTTTGGCCGGAGTGAGGGTGGGTTGTTGATGATCGTTAGCGGTTGTGGCCGGAGGCCTGAGGACTAGGAGCCCTGGTGAACCGGTTGAGCTAAAAACTGTGGGATAACACCTGTTGTCTTTGCTTTCTTGAGTCTGTCCGTCTATCGAGTTCTACTACTCTGTGGCTCTTTGCTTCTCCGTGTAGTTTTCTACTTGGATATATTCTTGCTCTCTGCTACAACTCTGTATGCAGCCTACCTGCCTGACTCGATGTTGTCAAATGCTCTCTCTTTATTTGCCTGCTTTCATCTATCTGACTGAACGTACCTGTTCAAGATCCCTGCACTAAACCATGCTCCGTATATATTTTACAATGCTCACTCCTCGTGTGTGTATACGATATTATTATGTCTTGTGTGTGCTCAATATTCTTTTGGTCTGGTGTGGCAGAGGCTTCTCTGCCTTCGTTGTCCGTCCAGTCTCGTAACTTTTGATGGAGGTAGGTAAGCAGGCTGACTTGACTCTTGCTAACAATAAGACTGAGGCACAGGTTCGAAAAGCTCGTTACATGAGCCCCGCTTCCAATCTCAGACATGAACGTCTAAGACAAAACAGTGATTCTGCCTGATGTCGTGACTCTGTCTTGTGAACTCACGAGAAATACAAAAGTTCCTGCGTCTTATCAAAGTTTTAGTCTCTCCAATTTACAAGTAGCAAATACAGACAGGAATATATACTTACTTTCCAAGTTTTATATCTAGTGCACCTATTCTGTCTTCAGTAATCAGTGATTTTCATTTCCTAAACTAATCCACGTCAAACAAATTGAAATCCAACAACATATTTACACATATGCAAGGAATTTGTTTTGCAAGTTTATCTAGAAGTCTTTAAGTTCGGGAAATTGTCAATTTTCTACTTTTATTTATTTCATATCGGATCTGTGTGCTTCGATTTCGAACTACTTGTTATTCCTCAGTGTCAAAGTGAATTTCCTCTCAACATGATTCTGAACCGACATTGCAATCAATTCCTCATTGATTCCGAATGATATTGGCAATAAATTACTTGGTGTTCACATTCATTTCATTTTGTGTTAGTGTATCTTCAGTGCATGTGGCAAAACTGGAAGTTTCATCCAACTTCCAAAAATAAAGCAAGAAGGAGCTCATGAAATATATGTAAGCAGGAAATTTGAAGTTGATTACGAAATTTTATTTACCTAGCAAGAATCTGTGGTTGTCACTGTTTCTGCTGATTCTTCTGGTGTATTTCAAAGCTTCAAGTTGGTCAAAGTAGTGTTGAGCGCGCCAAAGCTACAAGCCAGTATAGCCCAAACGTATTTATCTTACTTAAGCTCCACGATGGTTTTTCATGGGTAGTTTTGTGAGCAAAGAATATGCACCTAGCACACACCACAGTGAGTAACTCACTCAATAGCATTACAATCAAGGACAGTACATGCAAAGTACAGTTTTTTTCTGCAATGGATTAATGCAACCACACAAACTAATATTAGTTACAAAAACATTGCTAGTGAAAATGAGACTGTCCTTAGTTCTTAGAAATGCATTATTTAAATAAAAACCTTAGTATACTGTAGTATCACCCAAAAGAAAAAGCAACCCACCATATTCCAGATTTAAACTGGTTGTAAACGGAATTAAATATTACTAAATATAAATATTTCGTAGCTATATCCCTCTTATTGTTGGTAACCCTAATATTGTCATTCTAACTAAAGCCGAAAGATTGTTGCAAGGACATGGCATGAATACAAAATGCCTATACCTTACATACCACATTAAAACCATTGAAAAGCTCTGTCTCCGGATACGCTTCATAAACGCAATAATAAAGTTATTGTAGTTTAGATTTGTCCAGGTTAAAAATATGATTATTATTGCTGGAAGGATATAATAAGGGAAGGAATTGGAGTTTTAGTTGAATGGTGTTCGTAGAGAGAGTTGAAATTCCTGTTGGAGGTGTTTTGCATGCTTAGCATTGCTCGGGGAAGCCCTTTCCATGGTCGGCAACAAGGTTGCAGACAAACTGTATGTGCACCAACCACCGTGGTAATGGTAATTCCATTGCAACATCCATCCCCAGCTCGCATCACACAACACAACCATCCATCCATCCAACTGATCCAACGATTCAACAGAGTTGCTTAGCTTCGTTTTGGCTTCCCCTTGCGAGCTTGTTGCTATACTTTAGCAGATATAATACATTTTTAGTAGATATAATACATTTGTACATAAATACAACATCCCTGTACGCTTTACTTTACTACCGACTGTCCGTGTATCTCCTCCACTCACTTTGCTTACTGAGTTACCACCACACTGCACCAGTCCTACGTGTAACACTGTCAAACCATAACCAACACACGTATACAGCTTCCACGAACGAATCTTATAACTTGTATACAAACTAAACTTGTCTATTACCATTTGAGTGTTATACAGAACGATAGAAGTAAAATGCATGTGTATAACATCTACCACCCTCAAGACACAGACTCAAACTCAACTACTATATTATAACAATGATAACAATAATAATATGGCAACGACAGGACTTGTTCCCTTCGCTTAGCTCTTGTCGACTCCAGCAACCAGCTCTTTACAATTCTTCTCCATTATATTCTTCTCACTCACTCTCTCTCTGTGTTCCACGTAAATGTATGTGTGCATTTTGGTTGACTTGAACTTGGTTACCTTACCTACCTATTTGTATACACAGAAGACAGCATGACAGACAGAATACATTCAACTGTTGTGCACTCTACGAATATTACTTCTTTCTGTATACACACAAATATATATACATATATTATATCGAATATATTACTAAGAACAGAGCCAAGTTTTGCCCAACGTAGCACACACAGCGATATAGGCAATGTACATTGACGGTGCATGCATCCCTGTATTGTGTGTATACACAAGAGTTCTTTTTCTGCTTACGACGAGTTATAGACTCAACAAACGCTGTACATATATTCTCCATCTCATCTTTATCATCAGCCTTCGTTCTCGTATCGTCTTCTTCTCTGTTATCTATGTATCTGTATATATGGAGAGTGTGTGTGTCTATAAGTACAGAAGTTAGCTCCGTAGAGTTGTTTTTGTGTAGATTTGTACTACTGCACACTACTGCTACGGCACTTACACACATTATGCATTAGTTACAACTACCATGACTACTGATGCTGTCTGTTGTACCTATATTTAAATATAAGTGCTATAATAATACTTATGTGTATATTTGTAAGTATATTTGTGTAGGTATATATATATGTATTATATATGTAATATGATGATGATGACGACGACTCACATCACTCCCGTACACTCACTCTCAGCAATATGTACAGTGAACAGTAAAACAGTTTTAATATTATTCTGTGTGCCTGTTCAACTGTTGTCTTGTGGACGACTCTCTGCTGGAGTGTTTCTTCTACAGTTTCTTCTACACGTATAGTATGGCATTATATTATACCAGTCCTGCAAACAACATCCCTCCCACCTCTCTCCAACAACTGCTCCGTTCTTCATCTGCTTCTTCTTCTTCTCTTCTTTTTCTTCAGAGAGCTGTGTTTTCTAGGGTTTTGATGATGATGATGATACCCTCCGTGGAGTTTCATCCAACTCCATGGAGCATCTTTCTGTCATCTGTAGCATCTTTCAATACTCAATGTCTTATACATGCGAGGCTTCTTTCTATGCCATCGTTTTCTGTTTTATATTCATATCCACTTCTTCAACTCCATTATCAACCGTTCGAGTCCCGCTTAGTACTCCGCTTTTCCTTTTTTAACTTTTATACCCTTTTACTACTAATATAGTGCTGATGTGTGTTTCTGTCTACTCCCAACCTCTTTGTTTTTCATATTTTCTTCTTTCTTATGCATGAGACAAGAGACATCGCTATAGTTCTCAGTATGTCTATAGCCATGCATGCACAGCTTGAACATATTATTACGATTTTCTATATACTACAGCATTGCTCCTTGCTACGATTTTCTATACACTACAGCACTGCTTTTGCTACCATCGGGTTTTACACGCTGCAACCACTGCGTGCAAATCTAACTCTCGATGCAAAACAACAAGTAGCTGTACCCAGTTTTTTATTGCGACGTAGTAGGCACAAATGTGTGTAAGTATATAATGAGATATATGCACATATATTGAGAGTTAAAGAGTAAGATCGCGTATAAATATTAGAGACTATAGACATAATAGTATTAAATGCATCGAGATATTCCAGGTAAACAGCACTTATGCCCTGTAGTGGTTTTGGTTTTGTAAAGACAGTTTTATATTTCCATGTAGGTACTACATGTGGTAGTGGTACTATCTGTAGTTGTAGGAGAATGGATTTAATGCCTTCTTTTGCCTACTATGAATGCAGGACGGAGCTAGAGAGCCGAAAGACCGCTTTTATTTGTTTCTGTGTATGGTTCTCTCTGTTCACTGCTCTGTGGCACATGTCTCCAGGCCAAATGGTCAGGGCTTATGCCTAGAAGACAATACTCGGCAAGAATAACAACACACATACAGAGCTATACTTTATATACAGTACAGTAATATTGCTATGACTTCTTCGCTGAGTCTACTACACTTTGTTCTATTTGCCTAGCACATCTTCAATGTTTTACATAAAGTTAAGTTGAGTTGTACGACGAAAGAACGAG
Source organism: Pogonognathellus flavescens (assembly GCA_019776165.1). Classification (NCBI taxonomy): domain Eukaryota; kingdom Metazoa; phylum Arthropoda; class Collembola; order Entomobryomorpha; family Tomoceridae; genus Pogonognathellus; species Pogonognathellus flavescens. The sequence continues at coordinate 78,225 of JABASD010000089.1, read as the reverse complement.
GTGAGGCGAGAGGGGAGGCTGTGGCTCTGAGATGCTGCTGTTGTTCGCTCTCTTAGGTACTTTCTTTTCTTTCCTCCATCATTATCATCATCCACCAACCTACCTGTCCTGGACGTCTTCCTTTGCCCAGGTTTTCTTTCCTAGGCTGTGCTTTGCTCTTCCATCTCCTCTCTGACATCCCTTCTTGTTTTTAACTTTGCTTTTACACCGTCTACTACGTGTACGTGATTTGGCTTATGGCAACTGTGGGCACAGCCAAGCAAAGTACAAACAATCCGTTTCTAGTTCATCATACATACAATGGTTTCCTTGCAGCTTACAGGTACCTTCTCTCGTCTTATCATTTCAAGTCTCCAATCAGGCTCATCTCTCACCACTCATGTTCATATTATATTCCTATATCGATTTTATCAACTCTCTTTGCTGCGTGGTGTACCTACTGCACTTATAGAATCAACCTTGTATTGTGAATGTGTAGTGCCTCTAATACTCATGCAAAAGATCTATCTTTGCTTCGCTCAAGAACGTCATTTGTTTCTTCAATTCTTGCAACCTCTCATTTCTCACGTTTTCTTCGTCTCATATTTACGACTTAAGTTGGGTTAGTCCCACTCACACACTCACTTAAGTTATACATTAGTTGTGGCCCGGCTAGAGATGAAAACAATAAAGCAGGGTTTTTTCAAGGCTTCTGTATTGTCAGTATAATGTAGTTTTCTTGGCTTCTTAACTTTAGAATAATCAAAATACACGTGCTCCAGTTCCCCCGTGGGAAAAATAAATGAGTTAAATTAAGTTCGTGTACTTCAGACATTATGCATAGGAAAAGTAAATTGTTATTCATAGTAGAAGAGCAGAGTATTCTCGGTGTGTACAAATTTGTACGACTAAGTGGGTAAATCATGTGAATTTATCAGATGCAAGTTTAAGCTGTTGACAGTAAATACACAATGACAGAATTATAATTCTTCAACAAAAGTTGACGTATTTGTTCATTGAACCGTTAATGATGAATCTACTTACATTTGTTAAATGTTGGTAGTGACACTTATAGTTAGTTGCTGGTTTCTTCACACTGATTTGGGCTCTACGGGCTTAGTCACACCCACGGTGTGGTGTTTGGAGACTTGTGCTTGCCATATGCTTTGTGATTTACTTCCTTTCGTGCTGCACCAGATACTATACCAGAAAAACAACTTCATACAGACTGGATATTTAAAATTTTTGTAGAAATGTAATTCTACGGTTGGCTGTAATCAAATTTAATGCTTTGTATTAAGATAGTGGAACTGAATGAACAGGTACACAAACACATACTGTACATGCTATCCAGTTATATCACTATGTAATTCACTATCCTACATATAATTATTACCCAACAACTTTGTTTTCTACCAGGGTACATTAATAAGGACTCTCAACTGTAACTAAATAGCTGTAGGCAGAAAGAATTATCATATTTTTGTTACGGACTAATATTAACATCCTTGCCATTCATTCCTTTGTGTTATTCATTGCATGAAAATTATTTAAAAATGAGCTTATTTTTGAAATGTGATTAATGTTTTTAAGAATTGCTGTAAAAATAATTACTGTACTAAGATTTAAATTGCAATGGAAACTTCTTTAATAACAAAACAAATTTTTCATTTCATTAGATGGTGGTTTTAAATAATAGTCTTTGTTCAACTGACAAGAGTGCATTCACAAATTATGACTCACCATACTTATATAAAAGTTATATAATATTTTTTGTACAAAGTCCACGTGTTTATTTACATTCAATTGAGAAGATGATTGGTTTCCATTGAAAGGAAGCGTAATTGGGTTGATATAACTGTAGCGTCTGTGATGTGGTCTTAACTGGATAAATATAGCTATTTGAATAATAAACATTAGAATCAGCCGAGGAGGGAGGGGTGTGAGAGACTGACAAATTACATGGCATTTAATAAGTGATAAATGTAATTTACTTGCGTTTGCAACATGCCTGTGCCATAATAAATATTGTATACGTTGAATAAGAGAATGTCATTTAATATTTGCATGCAAGAGTTTTTGCTTCCAACAGTTTTACGTCAACTATTTCATCCATCCGTTTTCTTTTCTTGTGTTTGTATGTAGTTATGTAGTAAGCTAATAATTCTAAACTTACGAACCATAAAAGAACTGAGTTTAGTTTGCTCAGTCAGCCTAATTCTATAATGCTCTCTGGAGAATATTTCCAACATCGTTGTAGAAAGAAAGAACTCCTTCATCCGTATGTAAGTTGTGTGTGTTGTGAGGTTCAGAATAGAAATTCCATGCCGTCCAGAGAGAGAGAGACAGAGATATAGGCAAAGGCATTTTGCTTTCTACTAGTATGAGTCTCCTCACCACAACTTCCTAACATAAGTAGACTACAAATATCAATTACAATACAATAGACGACCATTCTTTTCCTCCTGTGTGTTTCTAGTTTTCAGTCCTACAATATTCACACCAATGTGCTACTGCCGCACTACTTATGTAACTAATGCAACATAAGAAAATGTTTGCAGCTTTGTTTTTCTAGTCATTTTGTACATGGTACGTCCACCATGTGATAATTATGGTAAAATAGTGCACTGAGTGAGTGTTTAATGTTTACACTTTTACATCGATGCAGTTAAAATGCTATCCAAATTCTTGGTTTACTAATGAGATGACCTGTTTTTCTTTTCTTTACAGAAATTGGGGCTGGGGAGTTACAATAACAGCAACAAACTGTCTTCTCCTTGGACTCCAAATTCTGCCCCCGCTCCGGATACTAACGGAGCGGGGAGTGACCGCAGCGTGGATGTCAGCGATGTAAGTTGCATTCTTATTCTATTTTCATACATATTTAATTTTATTTATGCTTTTGTTCCTAAGTTCAACACTGCAAACTGCAATAAAGTATAATCGTGAACTACATAAATATGAGATTGGTAGGTATTGTGTGTATAATGCCATATTATGACTGTACGTGATTAAGTGCACGCCGCACGTCCAACGCTCAACATATCCGAGGGGGGAAATGGTTTATCTGCATCATGAACATTGAATGTTGGCTTTGCATGTAATGAATGGGTCTTTTATTGAATAGTGTCGTAGATGACAACTGGCTCTTATTTTCTTAATTGACTTTGAACTTTAAAGGACACGTATGCCGAATATAAACCATCGCAGTTCTTTCACAGATAAGATATCGAAATAACATATCGATTTCGTTTACTGCAGCAACTTTTATTAGCCAGAGGCAAGGGAACTTTATGATCTCTCGTTCTGGGAATCGGGTTTCATTACATACATGTGCGCACATACCACCACCAACAGCAATATCCAATGAATTGCATTACATTTCTTCGATATGATTTTGCACTCGTATCATGACAACACCACAAATTTTATTTTTATTATCATCATTTAGAAAACTACATGTTAATCTTGATGAAAACTAATACATGTGAATTACATGATATATGTGTAGAACAATGAACTTGTCTTTTATCGTGACAAATCTGTACAAGACTGATCAGTTTAGTTTAGTATTTATTCATTTCCTTCGATTAAAAAAATTAGTATTTATTCAGCGTCCTTATAATAGGAAAAGTAAAGGATGTATTATAGCATGGGAAATCCGTCTCTGCAAAAACTTAAGCTGAAAATTACAATGCCTATGTAGTAGTGTGTGCATTTCATATATTTGAAGGCGGGTTATACTATTGTAAAGTTTGTGTAGTATAATAGTGATTGAATAAAGTGTAGTGTGCTGTCACGTGGCTAAATTCCTTCTTTTTTCCCATTCTAGGACGACAAAGATTTATCTTCCTCAGATGCCGAAGGAGTATGGAGTCCTGATATAGAACAAAGTTTTCAAGAAGCCTTGGCTATTTATCCGCCATGTGGACGGCGAAAGATTATTCTATCAGATGAAGGAAAGATGTATGGTAAGTAAAAGTACAGATTTTACTCAACTACACATAGTAAATATAATTTCCCGTTGTATTTAGTTTTCTCAGAGTAGAAATGTCTTATTAAACTTCAAGTTGAGTATAAAGTATGCACAAAAATATCCTCACCAGTCCTGAGTTGAAGAGAGGAAGCTCAAGTCATGTATTTGCTGGTGAAAATTAATATACTCTGCATTCTGTTTGCATTTCATGGTGTATAGACACTTATTTTTGCATACAAGGGGAAAATTTTCTTTCGTTATCGCTCAAGTGGACTAAAAATGTTAGGTAAACAAGAATCATATATCATCACTCAAATTAAAATGGACGAATGTAAGTTAGGTATGCTCATTTTCGCTTCACTACTTATTTACTCTTTTCACTTGACAGCACTGTGAGTTTTATGGCTTTTCGTATTTTCCAAATTAATAGAAAGTTAAATTCCCCATTAGTATGTTTTCCGATGTGTTATTTCTACTGGAAGTTAATACGCCACTAAGTAGAGCCTTTAATAATCTCATCAACCGAGTTGAGTCATCAACCATGTAATTTTGGCAATGATAAATAAACTATCACGTCAGCAGCACGCTTATCTCTATAGAAATAGCAATCCAAAAGCTTACCTACCTAACCTGCCTATTTACATTTCCATAGTTTTCGCTTCACTGACTCTTTCTGTCTGTCAGGATTGCAGAAGTAACCACTATTTGCAAGTGTCCTCATTTCCTCCTACTCTTAGAATTGACATTAACGCTCTTTCAGTCTCGCCACTTCATTTTATACACACAAAGTTCCTCTATATTATGTATCTTAGTAATAGTTTCTGTGTAAACACTTCGCCACTCTCCTAATTGTATCTGTAAGTACTGTTCTACTATATGTAACATTATATCATTAAATTCTGAAATAATAATGAACACAAATGTATGAAAACAACCTCTTTAGTCATTAAAATGCTTATGTAACATTTAAACTTGAATTAAGAAATTAAAAAGATAATAGGTACTTTTTTCTGTTGAACGCATAAGTGCAATAATGTAATATTTTTTCTTTAAGTGTTCTAAATTTTTTGCAATATGCGATATGTCCGATTTTTGTTACATGGGAACTATTTTCAAGACACAGAAACAATAGACCTAAATAAAAAGGTAGAAGTCATTCCATGATATGGTTGTTCAAAATTGTCTTTTCAATTATAATGTTATACTCTCCATGGTGTGGAGTAACTTAAGACTCAGCAGACATCTCACATGATTTTGAAACTCCATTCAGCTTAATTTAATTCGTAGACTGTACCACTCTATGTGGTGAATGCATCAAAGTGAACTTCAGAAGCGTAGAATTTTCAAGTTGAATATAGTTCAAATTCATTAAAATGTACGAATGCACAAACGGAGCTTGATCCTCGTGTGCAGTTCACCGTAAATTTCATGTGTACCACAACACAGAGGAAAATATTGTGGAGATGTTAGTTGAAAGCGACATGAAAAACAGCAAGGGCAGTGTTCTAGTAATTATTAGGAAGTGATGATTGAAAACATGAGTTTGTCACGACTGAATTAATGGACGAAGCGATAGAAATTATGTATGATATGATGTGTGCCACTGTTTGAAGCAAATAGAGAAATCAAACGAAGCAAATCAAGCAGAGTTCACAGAAATATTATTATTATACGGTTACCCCGTTTGAGTTGTTGCAGTCAACATGTTTCTGATGTTTTAGACAAGCATTTGCCCAAGTTTGTTCGTATCTGACGCCATAAGAGTATCAGTTAATGGTGATGTATACAAAGCCTAGATATAGAGAGATCGTCGAGAGCAAATGAAAGGATTGGATAAGGGTCTTATACGAATTCAAGTGGCTAATCTGTGATCAATTAATCACAAGAGGACGTGAGGACGTGTACTCTACATGTAAAATACTCAGCAGTGGTACAAGTTGATCGTGCTAATGATCCATGCCGAGTTGGATGACTGGGAATACGCGTAAACGCAGCAATTTCAATTCAATATCAGAGTTGCAGTTTAGAAACAGCGGGGGAAAGAAGATAGGCCAAAACACATGCTTCCTCCTAAATTCACATGTAATAAAATGTGAAACGGTCAATTCCTTCTCACACAGCACTAATTCAAATTCACTACGAGAATAATTTCATTTCACTCAGCTCAATTTTGTCAGGTCTCATTTCAGACTGACTATTCAGAAATCTAGAAAAGGATAAAATATCTGTATTAGTAGTACGTGCACACAGATTTAAAACATTCAGTATTGAGTGCATTCATTGAATCCTCAGATATGTCAGAGATCATTTAATTTGTAGCAAGGTAGTATAATGCCAGACAGCCGTATAGAATTGCTATTGATGTTGTTAAGATCTTTTTCGCAGTACTAAAATCGACAAGAGAAACATAATAATGAAAAGCGGAAAGGGTAAAAAGAGACAAGAGAGTGCGGGTTTGTAGAAAGATGTAGTAATTGTAATATAGTTTTATGCAGAGATACTTTATCATTTGTAGGGTAGTGTTGAGAGTCGAGTGCATCTTGTGTGAAGATGAGGGTGATTCGATTCAAGGCATATGGAAAGAAACAGAAAAGACTCAAAGACTCTTTAAGCTCCAGATTGAGTTGCTGACTGTCCGGAGTGAGCCTGACTGCTCTTGTATTTTTCCTGACTGTGTAGTATTCCCAGCACTTAGAAAGAGATTGGCAAGGTCGAGACAGGAAAGTGAAGGAGGAAGATCCGAGACTAAGAAAAAGAAATATTGAATGGAAAATGGGAACGATGAGATTCGGATGTGCTGGTAGTATAGCGACGGTGAGAGGTGAATGTTGGAAGGACAACGCTTTATTATGTGGATGGATGATTACATTATTACTATTCTTTCCTACTCTCCTCATATATTTAAGGCATTGTTAGTATTATTATTTACAATATAAAAATGGAGATGACTGTCCACAAGTGCGTTCTCCAGTTCAATAATATTATACTCAGCACAAATGGAAGTAGTTTCCTTGTGTTGTATTGGAAGGATAAAGAAATAGGAAGCGGAGGAGGAGACGGAGGAGGAAAAACTTGACTGTTCTTATTCTCATGTGATGTAAAGATTCTACTACGTTGAGAAGAAACGTCAACTCTTCAGCCACTACTACCACTACTACTGCTGGAGGATGAGAACGGTGTTGTTGTCGTGAGTAGTAGCCGTGGCAGTATTAGTAGACGGGCAGAATTAAATAGCAGTAGTAGACACTATATTTTGGCATATAAAGATATATGCATGTGTTGTTGTGGAGGAGAAGAAAGATAATACTATGAGCCAGAAGTGGAGAAGTGAAGTGAGTGAGAGGAAAATGGAATGAAGGAAGTTTAGTGCTGGAGAATACGGGACGGTAGTATTAGTATTTGTATTAGTCCAAGTAAAAGAGTACCTAGAGTGGCTGCTGCCAGCTCAACCCAAACTAAACGTATAGAGCAGTAAATACTTATTGCTAGTTATTGCACGGTGAGTACAGTACACGGTGAGAGACGAGCTTAGGTCGTAAGAGAATGGATATGAAACGGGAAAAGAGAGCGGAGAGAACTCGGTGAGTTGAGTTGATAGGATGAATTGAGGATGGAAAGCTCATCTCATCCGAGCGTCGTTCATAGATCCGTATCTATTTCGCTCATTTCGTGCGGATAGACTGAACAGCACATCTTTTTCCATGCTGCTCCACATATATTATATTATTCTCTCTGTATAGAGGGTTCATACCGTTCGGTACATGCACTAATTGGACATTCTTGGCATAGTTTAGTTGGGTTGGGATATCGTTGTGAATTTCCCCTCCTGCCTCCCGTCTCCCCTCTTCCCGGGTGATCTCCGGGATCGACCGACCGGATTCTTTTCTCTCTCTCTCTCTCTCTTCTCTCTCTCTCTCTCTCTCTCTCTCATGTGTATCTACTACTACTACTACTACAAACTAATATTATAACGAATACTTACTCTCTGTCTATTCAATGTGTCTGTTACCGTGTTCCCCGTTCTTGCTATACAACTATTACTCCTGTAGCAGAGGTGCATTGCATTCTCTTCTCTCGGTTCTCTGCCTGTTGTAGTTTTGGAGTAAGTATAGCCCCAGTAGTAGTAGTAGTAGTAGTAGTAGAAGGAAGAGAAGTTGTATTTGGTAGTTGTTGAGTTACAGGAGCTTCCTCTCCATTGCACGTTACTCGGACGAAACCTTTTGTGTTTCTTCCATATCTTCTTGCTTAAATATCGACTACGTATTATTATATACTTCTATATTGTATAAACTCTCTCGTCGCTCTTTCTTCATCATTCCCTGCCAGTCTTCACTCGCGCTCTCACCCTGTGCAAAAAATCGAAATAACAAATTTAATGCACCCCTCAACTTTCTATTATTTCGCTTTATATCAAAAACTTCATTGATCTCGTAACCCTATCTGCAATTTCCATCTGAGCACATCATACAGCAGCTACTGGAGTTACTACATCCAAAACTGCCATTACCTCCCGGAGTACAAACACATAATCCACTACTCACTTCACTTCTCATCTTACTTACTTCTCTCGTCCATTGTTTGTTGTAATATACAAATAGTTATGTTGTAGCCGAAGGTAGACGGGAGAGAGAGAGAGAGAGGAAGTGGAAAGGTAGAACTAAATAATAATAGCCGGGTAGTTTAGCCCTCCGCATAGGTATTGCTATATATATCTGAGTATTGTAGTGGTGGTTGTTGGAATAGTGGGTCCTGCTGCTGGACGATGATCTTTATTCGTTTTTGTGTGACTCTTTGTGCGTGTAGTACAAAGCTATGATAGCGTAATGTGTTTGTATATTGGTGCTTGACGGCATATTCAAAATCTTTCTGGCTCATTCACGTTTTCACGTAGTGCCATATCTGTTGCCTGCATTAAATGATTCCGTCGTCGGGTCTGTTCGTATTCATGCTACGACCCACTATATATACACATTCGAGGTAATGTAATAGTAATGATGCCCATGATCATCTTTAGCATCATTTCGCCTGGCTTCAGCTCTAATGTGTGCACTCCTCACTTCCACTTCTGTCCCCATGCTACGTATAATAATATAGCCTTTGTACAATATGTGGGCATTCTCTTGTCTCCGCTTTTCTTTCTCAATTCACTTCTACTGTGCCAGCACTACTGCGACTAGGACGACTACTGTGTAGGTTCCTACTGTTTGGTGTACATGGAGAGAATAGCACTGTGTGTTTATGTCCAACCCAGGAAAATCAGATTACTACTCGAGTCAAGTCACTCAAATCATCTGCTTGGCTTATCACACAAATATACACATGAATTGCTCAACCATTGCATTAATTCAACCTCACGCTTCGCCTTCGTTTCTACTACACTCTCTTTGAAAACTCAATGCTCATTCACTACTTGGAAATTGAATAGATACGGAGTAATGGCGATGTAGGTGTATATAGATTGGAGCTGGTAAATATATCCACATGCAGTCAAATGTTGCACGTCTATATCTAGCACTTTGATCAAATATAAAAGAACATCAACAGGCAACAGGCCTCTTCGTTTCTCAGACGAGACTTGACAATTTATTAAATAGTAGCTGGTTGCTGTAGGAGCTGTAGCTGCTACTGCCGTGGTGTTGTTGCTTACAAAAGCAGTCAACCGGTAGTCGGTCCCTGTTATATCTTCGCGATCTCATGTATTCCCTCATCTCTCAAATTGGCCATGCAAACAAACCGTGTGTATGAATCCACTATTCAATTTTGTCCCCTTACATTTATTTATGTCTACTTTCATTGATTGCCATAATAAGTACAAACAGGTCTCGTCTCTTACTCGCGTCTTTGTCCTGCATTATTTAACAATCTAATGTGTTATGTCGCTCAATTTTCCGTCCTTACTGTAAATACTTTCACTAATTCCACAGTAGTGCTTTGCCTAACTATTTTAGCCGACGTATCGATTGTTCTTTGTTCATTGGACGGGTTTTAAACTCGACTATGTAGCTATTGTAGGATATTCTACTTACTACATGGCTAGACAATGCTCTTTCTTCTCTAATTAGTTTTCACACAATGTTTCACACCAATTAGTTTTGTCTTTCTCAATTTAATTCAATTTCATTTATTAAAGTCCTCTGCTTCTCACCACTTGCATACTTGCATCACTACTGTTTGTATCTCCTATATAGGTGCTAAAATAACCACGCTTCAATTTAAGTCAGTCTTTTATCTATTCCACATGGCTATTTGAATAAAATTGAAAAGGGATGATTTTATCAGAAACATTCACGTCTCAAATTGGATTAAACGTTGTTGAAACGTCAAATTAACGATTATGACCTTTGGCAAAATATGCGTTGTAACTTTGGAATTAATTTATGATAGTATCTAGTTGCCATCCAGGTATTAGCAAAGCATCAGTGCACGGGTAGGATTTAGATATGATTTATTGCAGCTTTGTGAATTTTATTATTATTATAAGTATGTGAGGAGTTAATGACTTGTTATTGAATGGTTCAAGCAGCAATAATCATACAGAAACGTTCGTTTAGCTCTAAGTTCAACATTTTGATGCTTGTTAGAGACTTTACAATTACAATGATTATTATTAGATTTTTATGATTCGTAGGAGATTACGTGGTTTTTTTCCTCGCAATTAGCTTTCCTCTCCTCCACGATATTTCTTAGAAGCATGGGAAGCCAGACTGAGAACCGGTGGGTAGGTTGAACTGTATCGTTACATGGCAAACCTGTATGTGAGTAATGAATCTACAAATAGGCCGTTTACGAAACTAACTAATGTATTTTTATCAGCAATAGCAATAATTTACTTTTTAACATGTGCATAATTACCGTCTCGACTGTCTGAATGAAGAGTTTGGTTGTTTATTTCTGGTGAAGATGAGGCAGAATGAGACAAGCCGGAAGCGAAGTGAAGAAAGCATTTATGTGTTCCAATGTTACATCGAATGACACTTCTAAGTTCATTCTTGTGTACGAATGTATTGACAAAAGTAATCGCTGTGTGTGTATGTGTCGTATAACGTATGCAAAGCATCGGCTAGGTTATAAATGGATGTGCATGGGAGGTTGAAATATTATGGGTGTGTTGTCAAATTATGTATGTATGTACGTATTTACATTTATGGCGTCTCTTCACTTCCCTTAACTAAAGTCAAAGCCTATTACATCACAACATAGCACTAGAACAATCCATACATTCACTCCGAACAGTCTGCAACGGCAAGAACCGATTGATACGGGACAAATACATACGATCCTTCATTTCTTTTATAACTATAGTAATTACGTAGAAACTTATACGGGATTGTATATGCCATCTAATTGAATATGGAAAGGAACAATTCACCTTTACACAGTGTGGTGTTTTATTGTTATCGTAGTGTATTGGTTTATGTACTACGTTGAACTAACTGTAATAGTTTGGGCATTGGTTTTGTCACTTAGTCTGTGTAGTACAAGTACTAGATCTTGTAAAGTATGTCTATGCAACAAATGATTAGTTAAATGTGCAAGAGGACACATGACTAGGTATAGCTTTTGTAGTACAGCGAATCCGAAGATGAATCATAACGAAATGTATTATAGAGAAGAACATGTGTAATAAAAGGCTTTTGTACGAATGGAAAGGCGAAGCGGAAAGGTTGGCAGTTGACAAACTTACACTAACAGATTGCTTTACTAAACACGACACACGAGGAGGATAATGTTAATGTACACATGATTTTATATAGAAGAAATGCTAACAAACTGTAACAACGTTGCACTAGAGATTGTGTGACAAAGAGCATGTTCTTGCTTAGCATTTAGTGTGTGTTTATATTGGAAGACGCTTTGTACATTGATTGTAGTAATGTGGCGTGGCGTACCATAGCAAATCCATGTCGCTGCCAAAGTGTAGTAGTGGTTTGGTTTGTAATGTATTGTAATTGCATTATGTAGCTCTGCAGACACAATATTACTACATGTACACACATTACACAGAGCTTCGTAGACATAAAGCCAAGAATCCAATGGAGTTTGTACGCTTTCTTTTACACAGACTGTGTAGTAATGTTGAAGTACACAATGGAATGACAAGTGAGGCAAAGTATTAAGGAGATGCAGAAAAAGGCGAGGTTGAAGCACTGACTGGGACTTTAATGAACCCCAGCGAGTATAGTTAAGCTAACGGAACTTTCCATTATTTGGTCAAAAGAGATAAGATAACAAGTCAAAGTGTGTAATTATGTCCAAAGTTTGTATGAATAGAGGATGGAGGTTGAAAGGTGGTGTGGTGGTGGTGACAGTGACATTGCGTCTTGTAGGTATTTATATTTTACTCTCATCATCTCCTATCCCATCCGCATGCTTCAACCACTGTGTGTCTTTCTTATAACTCCCTATGTACTCCTATCTACCACATTATACTTCTTATACTGTACGCTACTACTTAAACCTACTAAAACTAACTTCCTTTGTAATAATTGTGTGCCTTATGGTGTGGCAAGACATGTTTAACAAATAGAATAATATTCTGTAGGCATATAACACGCTGTACTTCGGTGTGGTGTGAGAAATTGTTATTTGGGTGGTTGTTTCACAGTTTATAGGAGTTGGGAGTGAAGTAGGTAGTGGTAGAAGTGTTGCAGATAGTATTTCTCCTCTATCTCAATAAAGTTACATTTCTTATAAGGCTCTCTGTCTCTACGCTGTAGCCTCCACCATACCGCACCGCTATGTAGTACTATATACTTCTTCTTCGACTACAATGTCTAGTCGAGTTTGGTCACAATGAATAGCTGGTAGTGGATGGCGGAAGTGTTATAGTTATCTTTCCTATCCTGTCAACTCAGACTACGAAAGTTGAACTCGTATTATTGAGCTGGCTGACTTCACTCAACTACATTCTACTACTTTGCAAGAGCAACATTGCATTTTCTTGAAATACCTCATAATGCTATGTGAATTCACCGCAACGGGAATTCTAACTCGTAACTTCTCTGAAATTAATTTTTACCTTACATTTACCTGCAAAAGATGTAGTTCCATGTTTTATTTTCATTATAGCTCACGCTCTATCAAGTGGGTCTTTTTATTTTACGATACTCCCTGTGGTTTATTCACTCGATGTATAACAGAGGCGTACATTTATGTGTGGTGCTATCATTCATTGTAAAATTCTGTTTTCCTATGGGTAATTTAGTTTTTGATAAATACGTGAGTATTAAACTATTGGTACATACATTTTTAGCTTAGAGACATCCGCAAGCAGAGTTCCTAGGATTGTTCAGGCAACGCTTTGCATTTTCATGTTCTACTTAATTTACATAAAACGCAAATGGGGTGCAAAGATCATTTTGCGTGTTTGATTTAGGTATCTCCTTTTATATCTGTTGAAGTGTTGCATCCAGTTAATTTTGTGACAAAAGTTGTTGTAAATGGGTCTAAAAGAAAGAGAATTATGTATAAATAGGAGCGATAGTGACGAATGAGGGTTGTAAATGTTTGGAGTAATTGGTGTTTCTTGGACTGCGTGAGCCGACAAGATACTCAAGAGAGAGAGAGATGTAGTGGTTGATTCATATCGTTTGCAAGTTGAGAAAGGAAGGGAGTTTGAGAGTAGTGGTGTTGTTGGTCGCGGGAAGACAGATGAATCCCTACGCTTCTGTATAAACATTAGAGACTCAGATGGTAAAACTTTATCTGCTTTGTTGTTTGCATTTGTTATGTGCCTGTGAGTTTTATGGTGTTTAGGATATGGCTGATATTGATGTTGATGTAGATGCTTTGTTCCAAGTAGTCCTGGTGTAGTGAGACTGTGAGTAGTGGAGAATCTATTAATTTCCTTATCACAAATTGGCTTTAGGCGTAATAATACTAAAGGGAAAATTTTGAGCTGCCTTTGAGTTGCAGGAGAAGACAGGGAGAGAGCACTTCGTCTACGTACGTGTGAGTGAAAGTGAGTGAGAGGGAAGGATAAATAAGAGAAAGGATTTGTGCTCAATCTGATTTCGATTTAGTTTAGTCTCCATCACACTGTGATGTGCAAATTTTTCATTGAGACGAAAACTAAAGAGTTCTCCTTGCTTTTTCGTACTCGACTGTAAAGAGTTTAAGAGCTTTGTACGACGACGACACCCGAAAAGAAAGGAGGAGCTGGAAAACGAACAGAATGAAAGGAAAGAGGTTGGGTGACAAATGAAAAGAAATTTATTTTGCAGTGGTGAGTCTGTCAGAGAACTGAAAACCTGCTTTGCTTTGCTTTCTCGAAAACTATCTTGGCTCGACTTAGCTGCTGTTCTCCCTGCCTCGTCTCATTTCACTTTACTATAAATGTACACACCAACCGGAGAGATAGACTCCTTGTATGAGTATGTGTCTATGTACTCCGTAATAAATACCGCTTTCCCATCTTCTCACTCTCTTTCCCTTAATATATACACAGCTTTTCTCTCTTTTTGCACAAAACTGCATCCGCCTGTTCAGTATCGGTCCCATTGTAAGTCTCCCATATAGTACAACAAACAACACAGACACAGACACATACATACATATGAAACAAAAACATAATATATTGTTACAAGAGTTTAATAGAAGTGAAAATGAGCCGGAGACAAATTCTCAACTAAAATAGTCCGGGTAGACATATGAGTTTCACATTACAATAGTGTGGCATCCAGCATTACGTTCTGCTACTATTCTTTCTGTCTCTTTTTGCCATTATCTTATGTTTCGTTAGAAGATAAACGCTTGTACAGATAACACCAGCAGTAACGAGTATTTAGCTATATTTATTTGCAGCATAGAATCTCCTTCTCGTCTACAACTATTGCAGACAACATCTTTCTACTGAAGGCTTTCACGGACTTCTCTGGAAGTCTTTGTGCTAATGTTTCTTCTCGGTAGTTTTTCTCTGCGAGAAACATCTCCAGCTCAGATAGTGAGATCTGGAGCTGCAATGTTGTATTTGTTAGTGTTGGTGGGGAGATCCAGTGTCAAGCCCAGAGAGCAAGCACAGAGAAAGCAATGAGCGAACAGAGAAATAAGAGTGACAAATAATATTGAGGGAAAGCGATAAGTGGAAACTCTGAATGACATTGTTTTTTCACATTCCTCACATCCAATAATGCGTTCAACTTGGGTCCCTCACTCTTTTTCTTCTTTCTCGCAAGTCCAAAACTCCTTTCTATCTCTAGATGGATGTTATCTCCGCTAATACTGCAATGTTCTTCTGTCCCACCTATCCACACCACCCGACTCTACCACATACATATACCATTAGTATGTGCTTGTGTTTTTCATGGGAAATAACATGGTGATGTTTTAGTGGGTTGGTTTGTTGGTTGGTGTGAGATGAAGGTGAATGTTTGCTGTTGCTACGTTGCTCTTGGCTATGAGCTGTAGCAGTAGGGTAGGAGTAGTAGTAATAGATGAATGTGTTCTTCCTGGTGCTACACTCCCGGAAAACAGACCAGGCACCAGGCAATAACGAGCATAAAAGAGAAAATGGCAAGACAATAGACCTGTACACACACACACAGATAGGTTTCCCATTTCCTATCCTTTCTTCAGAATGTGTATAAGCAGAATACTAAGACGACAGTGTGTACTGTCTATGTGTAGTTATATTAAAGTTATATATGGAGTGGTGCAGGAGAGTTGAGTAGGTCTGAGGATCAGTTCCGAGAAACAGAACTAGGACTAGTAGCGAGTAAGAGAGAGAGAGAGTAGAAAATGATGAGGCAATTTCAACCATGGACTAGCATCCTTCTCCACGAAACATACAACGATTAGTTTTGCTGAGAGGAAAATTTATACCTCAATTTGTGCGAACGATTTCGATTTCTTTCTCTTTACTGCTACGATTGTATGGTAAGGAATGACTGGGCGTTGTCGAGAGAACAAACTCTCTCTCGGATCCGATTACCCAACACAGTTTCTCTCTCTTTCTATATCTCTGTGTCTTTATTTCTGTGCCTGCATGTCCTTCTTCATGCCTTGATTGTTTTGCTCCTCTTCTGTTTTATCTTTGCTTAGTTGGAGCGGCTAATCCATCAATAGTCTCGTAAGTCTTTTGTCTTCTGTATGTGTGCGTATCTGTGTATATATTTATTTACATTGTGACTATGAATGCTATCGCGATCGCGAACAAACGACCAACGTCAACTATTTGTACATGGAAATAGATGTGGAGTTGGGAGTATAGGAGAAAGGTTCATGTGGAAATTAGACAAGAGAGTTTCTTTTCTGGAAACGATGTGAATGTGACGTGAAGAGAGCACAGCAGCACGTCTTGCAGGCTTCGATGATTGTGCAGCAAATAAACTGATGCTGTTAGGTTTGTTGTTGTTATAAGAAGAAACCTTGTAGTGTCTTATTGTTACATGCATGTTCTGTGCTGCTCTTCTGTATTGTAATTCCATTCTCCGCCACATTCTCGTTGCACACAAGACTTTTGTCTATTCATTTCCATGGTGAAGCGATTAGCAGAGTTGTGCACGGGAAAAATGTCTTAATTAGTTGAAGATTTCCATACGAGCTCCTTTTCTCTTTCGGGCCTCCGTTGGGCTTTGAGCCATGGAATCTCATCTCATCAGTTTTCCACACGATGATTTATTCGGTAAATACTCATCTTAATGAAGTAGCAGTAGTGATGGAGTTGAAAACTTCATTTCCCTGTCTTGTTCTTCTTAAACAACGTGGTTTCCATCCAAGGATTAATATGAAAAAATATACTTACATTTCAAATGAACCTTCCTGCTACAAAATGTTGTTACGAACCTGAGTAGCATTTTATTTGCGTTTTGCTACAGCCAGATTTGATATGTCTCATTCTGATGCATTACTTTTATGTAAGCTCAAACCACTGCGCAATATTCCTAAGGGTCGGCAGTGAGGAGGGAAGAAAACTAATTTGCTTATCAGTAAGTAATTCTAATAGGTATTTGAGAGATACTTCACCTCGCCATCCTTCTATTGTCAGCCAGGGCATTTGAATACCCGACTTTTCCTGTAAACCTTGAGATATTCCAAGACCCATCCACATTGTTAACTCTGAGACAGATTAACAACTCGACCAGAATCACTGATACCTGGCCGACATACCGGAGTCAGAAAAATTCGAAAAATGCAGATCTCAAACGAGACTGAGCGTTTGTTCCTTGAGTTAGCGGCGAGGTGGTTGCAATTCTGTTGGCTTCATGCTGATTTCTGTACAAGAGACAGAAATAATGATCTAATTTCCATGCAAATGTCGAACTACGATACTATGATATGTATTGGTGTCGATGCTTGTAATCGCAAGTCGTCCATTTTCATGCTTGTTGATTGCTCATCTCCACCGCTGATAGAGCAAAGTATGGTAGGTATGTTCAGGTGGAAAATATTTTTGTGCGCACTTACTCGTGAGATTTCAAGATTAGATTCAGTTATGAGTTAGAAAAGTAGCCGCGTTGTAAGGCAATATTTTTATTTTTATTTCTTTTACATTTTTAGGTCGGAATGAATTGATAGCACGTTACATCAAACTAAGAACAGGCAAAACAAGAACCAGAAAACAAGTAAGCTCTCACATTCAGGTGCTGGCGAGAAGAAAAATGCGTGAAATCCAAGCAAAATTGAAGGTGAGTGTACGTATAAAATGTTTTTCTTTAAATACTTAACTCCTTATCGTATTTTATTACTTATTAACTGTTGTACAAACAAGCTGAAGTTAAACTGCTCAGTGCTTCTGGCAATAATCATCGTTAATTTTCTTTGATCTATGATAATATTTTTGTTTCTATCAACATAACGTAATACCTCAACCGAAACTATAAGCTGAATTTAAGAATTTGAAGAATTTAAAAATTTGAAATTTTTATCATCGGTTTGAAGGGTCTTATTTCCTTTTATACTGTTACTAAAAGTCAACAATGATGTAAAATATTGTTCTGGGCATTTATTAAGCTACAGAAATCATAGAAAATTGAAAGTTTGAAGCGTATGTATGTGCATTCAGTTAATATTAAGCACATAGCAATTTTTTATACATGTAATCATCAGACTGCATGATATATTTTCAGTTTACTTTACCACATTTTTTATTCTTTAGCAAAATCAAGACCAACAGGCCAAAGAAACACAGAAAGCTCTACAAACAATGTCCTCTATGTCCAGTGCACAAATTGTCTCAGCTACTGCCATGCACAATAAAGCGACCGCTGCGGGACTGGCAGGGCTCGGCTTAGCAACTCCTGTACCATACACTGGAGCCGTAAGCTTTATCTTCATTTCCTCTCACAACTATACCGTTACATAATAAACATCGCTTAGTTCAAGTTCAATTAAATCAATAAAGCGCCGTATTTTTTTATTTCCTATTTACAAGATAAAAATGTGATTCTACAGATTAAACTCAATATAAAATATTTTGAGTAGAATTTAAAGTTCTAATTTATTTTTTCAGTTCTGGCAAGCCGGATTGCAGCCATCCTCCCAAGAGTAAGTTATTTATTTTTTGTGTACACAATCATGTTGAAATAGCAGTTGTTTTTGTTTGAACTGGTCAAGAAGTTGTGGTTGTTATTTTAAGCATTGTATTTAATTTCTGTTGTAGCGTGAAACCTTTTGCACAAGCGGTTTACGTCGGTTCTGGTGGTGGAAAAGCTCATCCTACAGGCAATGGAGGAGGTCCTGACGTCGGTATCCCTGCACCTCCAGGCTCCGCGTGGGAAGGAAGAGCCATAGCGACACATAAACTTTGCCTCGTAGAATTTTCAGCATTCATGGAGCAACAACGCGACCCAGACACAGTGAGTTTTCATTTTAAATTGAATCAAGAAATCATCTCCTACCCCAATTTTTTAAGTTGATATTCCCTTTGGTAGCAGAAGTGCACTGTGTCAGAAGACTAACTTTGTTGAGGGGTTATTATGGTTTTATTCTAAACATAAATGCATGAAAATTATTTATGTATGCATATATGCATAAGAATAATTTGCAAATTGAAGTAGGTATCTTTACATTACGACCAGGACTGAAAGTAGCTTGAGGAGCAATTTAATAAATAATACTTGCACAGGATAGAAGAATAATTTTAGAGTCAGGGTTTGCTGTGCTATATATACAAATACAAGTAGTTCGGAGTTTCCAGATATAGACACTCATATCATCCTTAATACAATAATAACATAATGTCGTTATATTATGCGTGCATAATCAAATGCCATGGACAGTTGTGGTTAGAAAATGTGTAACTATATATATAGGTATAGAGATAAGAGTGACATGAATGGTTTCATTCACTCTGCACAGGCAAACTTTGCAATTATGCAAGTGCTTAGATGAACAAAATTCTTGTTGGTGGAAATACCATGAAAATATTGCAGGCATTATTGCATAAATGTCGTGGCTATGTAAAAGCGGATCGAACAACCAACTACAACACAGATATTTTTCATTCGCGACAAATTAAGAATTGTCACAGTATATAATATTATAGTAGCTATAATGGTTATTTCAATCCGAACGTGTTAGTAATACATGTAGGTATGTATTGTAGAATAATGTTATGCAAGGTATCTAAATGAAAACGACATGTGTATTTCAAAAGAGTGGAAACATGTCTCGAGACTTACGCAAGGTAATCAAAATCAAACTTATTGCAAGCAAAGTTCTTTTCATTTGCATTGAATACACAAATATAATAAGAAGGTTTTTATAATACACACTTTATGTATGCAATGTATAAATATGAAATTTGCTCTGTATAAAAAAAATTATATTTAGTATGAGTATCCAAGTAGGTATTATGTAATATTACTGACAGTGTCAGCATCGGATCGTGTTAGCAATTATCTTTAGCATTTTCTTGACATCCGCGTAAGTAGTAAAGTTCTGTGCCGTATATATGAAGAGATAACATAATGTTAAAGTTCACTGTTTTCATGAAACATTTTTTTGCAGACATGACTTTTGATTTAGAAATATTTTCCAGTTCAAACTTTTTGGTATGCAACGAATGTGAATTATTTTTATGTCAAAATCTTGCTCATACTTTGCTCATGAAACAATTTCTGATAAGACGGCAATACATTGTTTGTGCTGCGCTGTGAAGTTATGGGGATGTGTACGGGACACGTACCTCATTATTAAATCATTTTAGTGCTAAGATATAAAGTTCTGTTATCCTGTTATCGCTATAATATAACTTTGCTGATAATAATGTAGCTGTTAGAGTAGCTACGTACTTGTTGTGTTCTGATAATATTGCGTTCATCAGCCGTCAGTGAAGATTAGATGCTATGACGATACTCAATGCTTGAGGAACGCTGATCTGGCATTTTGTTTACAATGGATGTAAGTAGACAGTTTTAATGATGGGGTACAAAAGTTCACATTTCAGGAGCACATTTAAATATGATATATTACGACAGTTTTTGTTTCAAGAATTAATGCTTGAGTCATTAGTGGTGTAGATTCCCCAGTACCTCTCAGACTTACACGAATTAATTCGTAATTATGCTGCGAATGCAGTCTGCATATAAAATCTATGTGTGGCAGAAACAGAAACATATATCAAACAACATTGCTGAATGATGCATATCAGATTCATGATCTCAACTTTGCATTTTATTAAGTACACAAATATATTTTAATTGCTTCGAGTAGTCAGAGTTCAAAGTGTGCATTTTTGCACGACTGTCGTATGAGATATTTTTATTTGAAATTGTAATGCAATTGCTATGTCTGTTGTTTGGTAAAAAATGTGTGATGCTTATAAATTTTAATAGTCTAATAAATTTTATTTTTTATTGCAGTATCATAAACACTTGTTTGTGCATATCGGACCCATATCGTATTCAGATCCTGCACTTGAGGTAATTAAGTGAAACAATGTCATAATATATGTCACTCACATTCAATTTATCTTGTCATGCTTTATTTTAAGTATGTATGAAAATTATTGAGACTGACATATTTAGTGTCATGTTCTGGGAATTAACTCTGATGGATTATTGCATTTATTTTGTTTTTTATTTGTAGTCGGTGGACATACGGCAAATCTATGACAAGTTTCCAGAAAAGAAGGGCGGCCTCAAAGAGCTATACGACAAAGGCCCCCAAAACGCTTTCTTCCTCGTCAAATTCTGGGCTGATCTCAATTCCAACATCCAGGATGAAGCAGGAGCGTTTTACGGCGTTACAAGCCAGTAAGTTGGAGTGAAGCATCAATTCATAAAAAAATTTGTAGTAATGTGATCTTGGCATTGATTAATTTTTGTTTTTGTTTTGACGTATGACAGGTATGAGAGCAATGAGAACATGACAATCACATGTTCTACAAAAGTCTGTTCATTTGGAAAGCAAGTTGTAGAAAAGGTTGAAACGGAATATCCAAGGTTTGAAAATGGTCGTTTCGTTTACCGCATTCACCGATCGCCCATGTGTGAATATATGATAAACTTTATTCATAAATTAAAACATCTCCCTGAAAAATATATGATGAACAGTGTACTTGAGAACTTCACCATACTGCAGGTACTAATTACTTTATTGATATTACAATGTCAATCCATAACAGTGTGAAGAGAGGAATTCATGCTTGATTTATGTTTAAAGGAAAGAAATAATATGGTGAGAATTTATTTTGAATAGGTTGTGACCAATCGTGAGACTCAAGAAACGTTACTGTGCATTGCCTATGTTTTCGAAGTATCGTCTTCAGATCATGGGGCTCAACACCATATCTACAAATTGGTAAAAGAGTAACCCCTGGCGGACGTCAAAATAATACCCTAATGCCTGTGTATTGTATGTGAGAGAATGAGTTAAGAATGAATGTTGTTTTGTAATTTTCGTTTTAGTAAATGAAAATCGATAAAAATAGAAACCGTCAGTGGGAAACTTGAAACACTGATAACTACTGTAATGTACGTTGTATTTGTCGATTGGACCAAGTGCCTTCTCTTATTCTATATACTATAACAATATGAAACTTGATGCAAAAATATTTCAACTGTGAAGTATTGTAGTTTTTGATCTTTTTTGTTTTTGGCAATCGATAATTTGGTTAGTCTCTGGTGTAATATTGTAACCTAGTCTTTGTGAGACAAGCTCATCCTGAGTTTTTCTCCCTAAAAGAAAAATGCTAAATGTAACATTTATGATGTTGTCAATCATGCAAGTTTTAATGTTATTTACATTAAATAGAAGCTACTAAATATTATTATAGATTTCTGGTAGGAAAAGACGCAAGCCTACAATTGTATTCTCAACAACCTAAGTATGATTTTTGTGCCAATAGATTCTTTTTTCTCCACAGTTGTCCATGTGTTGTGAGCAAAATGAAAATATTATCATAATATGATTCTTATCATATTATAATTATTATTAATATTATCATTATTATCATTATTATTATTATGAATAGTAATAATATTATTATTATTATTATTATTGTGTTAATATTATATCATGATGACTATATTATATCTAAATATGTCCATATCAAATATAAATAGATGGTAGTTAATTGTTTAGTATTTAGTTTTTAAATACGAATATAAAATATTAATTTAACTACGAATTAAGTGGTAGATTAGTGTGTAGTTATTAAATTATATTGTTATTATCATTAACATGAATATTAGCATGAAATGCGAACATTGTTATATCATTGATCTTTCCCCATGGCATTTATTTATGTGTGATTTGAGAGGGATGGAAAGTATGACCAGTGACAAACTCGCTGCTCTCCATATGACTCCGATCCCACTCAAATCACGGGGATACACTCATATGTATTGGAGCTATTATAATTGTAGGTAGGTGGTTGTCATGTTCATCAATATAATATGATCTACATATGTATGGACGAATAGCCAACAAAGAAACTACATAATGTTACAGTGTAATGCATATAGCCTCTTATTTTTCATTTCGTACTTATATTATGCTCTACGTTACTACGTACCTATACGTAAATAAAAGAAATTAATATGGCAAACTTTACCTGGTCTATATTATTACAGTTTTATTAATCTAACCCAATTTATATCATTTAGGGAATTCAAAGCCAATTTCTTTCGGTACACTGAGACCTTATTTTATGTGACCAGAGATACATAAAACTTTAACTGTAGATGTAGAGAGGGAATGAAACATTTACGCTAAAATAACTCGATGCTATTAGGTGAATAACTACTACCTATCCAGATTTGATACCAGTAGTATGAGGCCAAATGTATATAGCAGATATTATGCATACATACATTATTATTATTGTCTTAACTATTGTAACGTTACAATTATCAATTACCATGATGAAATAATTCGTTGCAAAATTTCATTCGCGTTTGAGATTCGACAAACTCATCTGTCAGAGATTTTATCTTGTAATGAAATTTGCACTATTCCTGTTTTGTAATGCACAGTGTTAATTAAATAAATAATACTTATAGCCAACAGAGAAACAACAACGTATTTTGTGTACATTTATTCTCCTTTCCTTCTACAACCCTATAGTCAAATGCATTTCTTTTCATTTTCCATCAATCTTTTCTACAACCATATTCACGTAGCGAATTTCACAGACAAAGCGGCGACGTTCCAACTTAAACCTTGTTGTTATTGCAACAGTTGCATCGAGGGTAGAGTAATTTTTATTCCTTATGAAAACACGTTACAATTTTATATAGATATAGTAGTGCAAAAAAGTTTTCATAAAAATTGAAGAACTCAGAATGTAAATTAAAATTGTAACCTCTTGTGTGGTCTTTGTGAATGTTTTATGAATGAGGAATAAAAATTACTATTATGAAAAAATCCTTGCAATTTTTATACAACAACTGTTATGTAAATGTTTTATATATATATATATGTTATAATATATCAACGCGGTCAACGTAGCACTAACTGTGTAACCTAGAATTTTCTCTGGTTAGAACTAGAAATAATTTAACAGTAAGTTGTGAAACAATTGCCATTATTATTCTATTTTCCTCAGAGTTTTGTTTTATTCAGAAGAACTGAGACAGAAGTTTGAATATCGGCATAACCATGAAATATTAAAAGATATGTAAGAATAATCTTAAGTAATTTACACATCATATCAAAGATATGGTTTCTCAAGACTTAAACCACATCTATGTTTTAAAAAATAGAGACCAAATTAATATACTTGAATAATATGTATTTAAATGGTTATAAAAAAATTGTAGCCGTGAGTATGCAAAATGAAATTTATCTTTCGTCGGTAGAATTAGCATTGGTAAATGAAAAAATAAAGAATAATTGACGATTCCAATTTATTCGTAGTTTTTCTAATCATATTAATCCACATAATATGTGTAGGGTTTATTCATTCGGGTTAGTTAAAAATTGTTTGTTGATATGTACTAATTATATAGTTTTCCTCATTGCGCTAAATTCTCAAGACCACTGTGAGGAAAACATTTGATCAAATCAAAAGTGCTTTCACTAATTGGCTTCACTTTGTGTGAAGTACGAAAGTAAGGTGTGTGAATTCTATAATTATATACGGAATATACAAACTATGGAGATGATCAGAAATTAATTTTTTGAATTGCATTGAATTTTTACTGGCATCCTTACACGAAGGTCAGGATGTTCACAAGAAATATTAGGGTTCATCATATTCAAAAGAAGACTGGGTAATCTATATAAAATGTTTAAAGTTGCGGTACTTTTTGCCTCATTGAATGTTACACACAGATTGATTCAATTCAGATATTACTAATTTAGTCTATTACAAACACAACATGAGAATTGGCTTCATCGCGTTAGAGCGTACTTGTACTGATTTTAGCTAATTTATAATTATTGATTCTGGATAGTCTAAATAAAATATTGATACACAGATACTACAATTAATTATAATCGTATTAGTAGCTTACATGTCAATTATTTTGTAATAACGTGTGAAGGATTGCTGTTAGAATGTATAATATACTTAAGGCTATTTATGAGTTCTAAGACCGGTACAATGTGCAGTGGAATCCTAGAGCTCAATTAAAAGATATCAATTAAGTTTCAAGTTCAGAGTATAATATAGACGTTCAAATATAAATAAAATATTGCCACGTTGTGAAAGTATGAAATCGATTGTTAAGTACTTCGAGGTCTAGGAAGCAAAGTCACATGAGACAACTATAATATGGATCGCAATAACTAAATCGGGAGGTCTCAGTATAGACGTTTATTTGTTGTTTCTTTTCCTACAATACTATTACTATATCTATGTTATGCAATACAATCTTTGAGGTAACAGAAGTGAGTGAATGAATAAAGTTGCTCTAATTAGGAAAGACAAGTTATTTAGGAAGCTGTGACTGTTTGTAAAAGCAAATTTAATATGTGAGAAAAATGAACCATTATAAAATGTATGGGCTATACACATATGAAAATGTATTGGGAGTTTTCTCTCCTTTTGCTTAAATTCTAACTTGAAATAAAAAATTATTTTATATGAGGTAAATAATTAGCAGGTCTCATTAAAAGACAGTCACGATTATTCAGTGTTATGTTGTGGTGACTCAGATGTAACATAAATATTTTACTTAATATACGACACATGGTTGCACAATGTGCAGTATATATTTAGACGATAATCTATTGTGACATATACGCTTACATTAACGAAAGCCATTTTGTGAATTTTGTCAAAACCAAATGCATCTATAATTTAATTTAGGTTTTAAAATAAACAACCTTTTGAGGTATCAGAATTGACGCAAAATGAAAAATTCGCTTATCAAGTATTTTGGAAATAGTTTCATATCTTTGTGATAGTTTCACCATCAGTATGCTCTGTACGTATATTCAGAAAGCACAAAGATAAAATTGAGACCGATTAGTGCTTCATGGTCTATATATGTAGAAAGCCACGATGACATAAAAATAATTTGATTGGATCGCCCTCTTAATAACAGAATGAAATATGGAGGAAATTCACGATTTGGTTTAATTTTTATGCCTTGGGAATTTATACTCATGTATTCATTGGACTTTTCCTTAACCTTTCAAATTAAATGATGCCCGTTTATCTTTTATTCGCTCTATGTCTGCCGACATCTGCCGACATGCTAGAAGACATGGTAGAAGTTCACAGAAAAGTTATACTTTTATAATCTGACATTTTCCCTGATGCGTTTCCCCCTTTCTGCTATTTTTCATGCATTACTCTTGCAATAAGCAAAAACCTCAAGCCGTAAGGAAAACTGATTTTTAATATGACGAACATGAAGAAATAGCCTTGTCCTTGATGTAGTCATTCTGATGACCCATTTTCAGTTTACTTACACGTCAACCTTGTTGATGACATTTCAATGCCGGAAGTGATTTTGGCGTAAAATTTGCTACAAAATGGATATAAGTTCTACAAGATACAAGTCTGTAGGTTCCCAAGTTTACGCCACACATTAAACGTTTTATCACTATTCATCAGAATTGCAATACTGTGTCATTTCTCCGTGTACCAACATGATCATCATAAAAATTGAGATGTTATCCACTGCCTTCTGATCCACCTTTGCGCATGCAACATGTACTTTGTAAATTATCTTCTACGTCCTATTCAGACCTCTCCGCATTTCGGTATCATACAGAAAACTGTTCTACGCATTTATAACAATTTTAACTGCAACTCATCTTAAGTAGAAACCGCTATATCATTTTTCTTAGAAAACATTCAGGTTATGCTTTGTATTTAGTTATTTTCATCTCTCCCTTATGTTTCCTCGTGAAGCTGTAAAAAATTGCGTTATGTATGTCATTTTATTATAACGTGTTAGGTCTTGACTCAAAAATGTTCATGATATACGTTTCCTATGTGTATATCTTATTACCGGTAATTTAGTTTTCCTCTGTCTCATCTTCTGCTCCAGGCATTGATTCATCAAGCATCCGAAAAATGTATTTGGTATGGTATGTTCAATTACTGTCGTTTATGCATAGCTATACCCTCTAATAGGGCACGGCCTACCAGACCATAATAAGTATGATGCATAAACGCCAAACACAACTATGCAAACAACAAACCGGGTTACGTCATTTTTTGTTTATGAAATAATGCACATTCATTTTATGACTGTAAGTCATCGGTTAAATTAAAATTGTTTTAGTGTTTGGATAAACACATTTTACAGTTTTAGGTTTTTATTCACAGGAGAATAAAATGCAACCCTAGTTACTTCCAGTGTGGGAAAAATAGTCCATTTTTTAATATCAATAATACAGAAAGAAGTTATGAATCTCATTCACGAATTGTTTATTGGTTTATGATAACAAAGTGAAGATGATGGATTCAATACTAAAGTTGTTCATTTCGTTTATGTATACAAAGAAAAGAGGAATTTAAACATAACCCAAATTTGAGAATGCACATTTAAGTACTGCCAATGTGAAGCAAGTAGCACAGCACAATTCATTTGCAACACATGGTAGTCATGCATAATAATAACAAGTCAACGCGTGTGGGAAGCTGCACTGTGAGTCATACTTCAAAATAACCCGAGTGGATGATACACGACTGTTCCTCCTGGTATGCTATTTACATTGTTATCTACAATCTGGCTGCATAAATAATTATGTTAATGTCACTGAGGTGCTTTTCAGGAGTGCAGAGAAAGTACTAGCGATGCGGGAGAAGGAACGGGAAGAACTTAAGGTGATAGGTGTTGCAGCAAATCAGGCATGCACTGATAGCAAGAACTAAGAACAAACTTCCTACACAAAAGCTGGAAATAGGAATTGAGTTTGGGTACGCGGAACGTTAAGAAAACATTAACAAATATTCTTCTTATGTACTATCAGGAATCTTATGGGACTATAACTGAATGAGCAATAATTTGGTTCAAGGCGACCAGAAAACAACGATAAAGATTTTAAGTTTAAGATTCGCCTAAGACGCCGGTTGGTTATACACGCATATAATTTTTCGTTTTAACGAATATATTGAGCCATTTGGTTTCGCTATATGGACTTTACAAAACTATTACCTAGTAAGCGATGACTGTACTTCTGAAATATCATAATGTTAATTTTAGAATTCTACATGTATATAGGAAATGTGGGCGTAAGGTAGCAACAGGGAATATTGCAGATGAGGAAGCAGATAAACGAAATGGTAATCTTTGTAAGTTTATGTGGGCCAAGTCTGAGAAATTAGGAGGCCTCACTTTACTATATAAGCTTTCAGTTCTGGTCACTCTTTCACACATATCTAAACTGACTTCCACATCGTCAACTGAGAATATCTTCATTTCCTTTCGAAAATCGTGTTCTTCGTATTTTTGAATTACCATCGAATTTCGTTTTCAGAAAACAGTTAATTAAATTAATTTGTGAACCATGGCTCTCGAGAGACAAGTTCGTGCCAAGGTGAGTACTTGTGGTTTCCGAAATTCTTTTCCATTCTGACTAGTTCTGAGTTTTGAGCGTTTTGAGCAAATGTAATTTTCATAATATTTCAGTTAATGGGCAAGAGAGACAAAGACCAAGAGCAAGAGACATTGGAATGGATTGAATCTGTCTTGGGAACAAAATTCCCCGCAGGAGCTGCCTATGAAGACATTATTCAAAATGGAACTGTACTCTGCAAAGTGATGAACATACTTCAACCGGGAGCAATTCCAAAGATTAACGAAACCGGTGGTCAATTTAAATTGATGGAGAATATTAACAAGTACTGAAAATTATTTTTATTCTATCTAGTCTTTAAGAAAAATATTTCTCGAATGTTTATCATAACTACACCACCATCTTAAATGAAAATCATTCACCTGTTTGTTTTTTAAAAATATTAACAGCTTTCAAAAAGCCATTCAGATTTACGGAGTACCGAAACAAGACGTTTTCCAAACAATTGATCTGTGGGAAAAGAAAGATATATCTCAGGTACTTCAGTACAAAATTTGAAAAAAGGTTCATTTTTCTGGTTGTATTAAACATATTTATAATTATTGTCAAATTGTGTTTATTCCACAGGTCACATGCTGCTTGTTTGCTTTGGGCCGCACTGTAAGCTCCTATTTCTAGAATATTTTTTACGTTATGTTGCAGTAGATTTTTTCATTACAGTAAAGAGTAAAACTTTAATTGAATTCAATTTTGATTCTTCAGACATACAAGCATCCCGAATGGCCCGGACCATGGTTGGGACCCCGACCATCTGAAGAAAACAAGCGTGAATTCTCAGAAGAAACGATCACAGCTGGAAAGACGGTCATAGGGCTTCAAGCAGGCAGCAACAAAGGTGCTAGTCAAGCTGGATCCAATTTGGGAGCTGGCCGTAAAATCATCTTGGGCAAATAAACAGAAAACTTAAAAATCGACTTTCTTAAAATGTAAAAACAAACAGCACGAACTGTACACTGAAAATACTCTAATCGTCATATTATAGTTGATTTTTATCGCACTGATATTTGCTTGTTTCCTATCAAATGTAAGTAAACCATGATTACACTATGTACAGTAATAGGCACAAACAATATTTTTAAAGAAAAATCTCAATTACATAAAAATAACTCACTTGACTGATAAAATCCCATATACAATATATACAATATATATTTTAACGAATCAACGAGTCAATTCAAATGATCCGTTTAGCAATTTCTGTTCTTTGTTGTTCTATTACTAATATTAAGTTGACTTGAATTTTATATATGTGTAAAAGTACATTGATGTGTATCTATGGAATCGAGCATTAAAGTGAAAATCAGGGCGAACAGGAAAGAAATCTTATTGTGTAGTTTTAATTTCTACAACGCGAAATCTATATGTAAATGATGTTAATGTGCACATTGATGCTAGTAATTTACAATATAGCAATAATTTCGTAGAAAGAATTTGTGTCAATATTTTGTTTGTGTTGTATTCTATATAATATGTATCATGAGAAAAGCATTTGATGCTTACAATTTACCTGTCCTATAATTCAAATGAATTACTGTAATTTTCTATTACGAAGCATGGAAATAATGTGGCGATCCATTTCCAGAACAATCAAAAGAAAACAAAAGTGTAAACAATAAGAAAGAGAAAGGAAAATGAAGGTTCAATAAACCAATCAATTTTGTTGCCCATGCATTGTTTGTTTCCCCTTTACTAATTAATTGCATTTTTATCAGACACATCCCTTAGGAACTTCCTGGATTCCTGAGTTAAAGCAGCGGGTGTACCCGATTACACTTTTCGTGCTACACAGTTATTTTTATTACGATTTGGCATACCTACAGACTTTTTTTCCAACAAGAGCCAAACTGAACTGAAGCCAGTCTAGTCAGCCTTTATTTTCTCTGTGTACATTTCTATGTTTTCGTCCTTGAATTCATCCTGAATTTTCCAAAACTAAGTTCCATACATTTACTGCACACATGAAATTCGTACTGCTATGCTGGTGATCCAAAATTACATAATGTGTACAGTGTGTAAAGTCGATTTACTTGTCTGCCTACACACTACATACGTTTTACAACACAGCATACACGACACTTTGAATACCGTCTACTTCGTCTGCACTAAATTCACTGCGTCTTTATATTTCTTTTCATCTATTTCAAACTGAAGATATAATTCTTATAGATTTACCATATTATCATATAATTTCATAATGAAGCTATAGGTCCTAGTAGCTTGAAGGATCAACTGTGTAATTTCGTTTGTGTACAGCCACTGTCACCGTGTTAAATATTGCTACACACTCTCTACAAACTTCTACGATACTGAACTACGATGCTATTTTTAAATTGGATATATTTACTTTGAAAAACCTATGCGAAGAACTTGCGGTGCACATTATACCTATTTATACTCTGTTTACACTACATCACTCAAAGTTACAATGAGAGTGTGGATGATACTAACTACGTTACTTACTGCATGGAAATATGAATAATGTCAGCTAAGTTACCAAATGCTTGCACATGATCATAATCTAAATTT
Source organism: Pogonognathellus flavescens (assembly GCA_019776165.1). Classification (NCBI taxonomy): domain Eukaryota; kingdom Metazoa; phylum Arthropoda; class Collembola; order Entomobryomorpha; family Tomoceridae; genus Pogonognathellus; species Pogonognathellus flavescens. The sequence goes on along the minus strand of JABASD010000089.1, from coordinate 47,321 downwards.
TAAAATATTCGCTCGACTTTGTGAAACAATTTATATGCAATCATAAAATGAACTTCTGTATCTATATAGACCTGACTTTTATTTTCATGCTGAAAAAGTAGTCGTATAGTCATGTCGTCGTGTAAAGTGTGTGAGTTGTGACTACACACGAGATTTGTGAGTACTGACTACTACTTACTATACTAGATTTTACATGTGTTTAAAATGTTATTTCATTTATTTGAGAGAGACACAAAGTTCTTGTCAGTCAAAAGTCTGTCGAATAGTTTCTACACGTTTTTTCTGTCAGCTCCCAGCTCTAGTTTTGATGAATGAACAGATACAAGGTTATTAAAACATTTCATCAATTTAAAAAAATAAATGTTCGAAGGGTTTTATTAACAGTATTACTCTTAAAATCCTTGCTTCTGTGTCTTTTAGTTTAGATTGGTTCATAAATATGTAAGTTGATGTTTCAGTGATGTTCTCGTCTTATGACCTGGATTGTTTTTGTTTGCACAGTTAAGTTTATTACCTATATGATGTTTTCCTTTCCGATTTATCAACTCGCTGAATTTTTTCATTTAAGGTCAATCTTAAAATTTTTTTTCATTTCAGCTTTGCGGGATGCAATAGCATTGTAATTTTTATATACTGTAAGGGATCAGACATGCTCTATTAGTTCTATATACTTTTTTTTGTCACACTACAAACTACATAGAAGCATTATCCTTCAATTTTGAAAAAAATGTACTACTAGTATACTGTGCAAATAGAATGTTCTTTTATTGAACATTTGGAATTTGAAGAAACTTGAGATTACACCTTTGATTTAACAATGGCTTACAATAGGAGACTTTACTGCATCACTGAATATTGGTATTCCGGCAAAAAATAGAAACGTCGGCAAAAGATGCTTGAGGCAGTGTATGAAAATATCGGAAGATGCCACATATCGCAATAGCTGTGAATATTAAAGCTCGAAGAATCTCATTCAGGTGAACAGAATATTGCCGAATTGAGAATATAATACCTAGGTGTACTGCATTTTTGTGTGCCATTTTGTTGCAAAAACTTTCACTTCTAGACAATTTTACTAGAAGTACAAATATGTGTAATCCATTTTCAATTTTGTATGATGTACCTAATTAAATAATATTTCACGAATCTGGCTTAATATTAAATGTATATACCTATTACTGGACGGTTCTCTTATGCATACCGATACATTGTATATGATAGTACTCAATCAAAAACATTTTTTATTGCATATTTCTGAATTAATATTACTTTTAGTATTGTTTTTAATTTAGCTATAATTACAAGCCATGAATTGAATGAAGATACCACCTACTATAATAATTTGAGTGATAACACATCAAGTTCTCGAGTTGACATTAGGTACGATTAGTTTGAAGTTGTCTAATTACTAGCAAGTGTGCTACCACTTAGTCTTCATAAATCGCTCCACGATAATCTTGTGTATGTGACACATAATTAATTATTTTTTGAAACTGTTCTCATGAAAAAGATACCATGATATATCTTGTGGTATTTCGGTATATATACAGAAAGACCACAAAACATTTAATATAACCTGTATAAATGCTTCGTTGAATTTGTGAATTAAATTGATATTGATTGCTGAATAAAGTTGTAAATAAGTTGAAGTGTGAAATGAACACAATGAATCATTACATTGCCAAATCTTAATCAGAATTACTGAAATAGATTAACTGCTTTATTACAGAGTAATAGTAACCAGCTAGCAATTATTTTAGAATTAGTACCTGTATAGATTTTTGAAGATTTCAAAAACTCGAATTAAATTGCAAACCATTTAATTATTTGTTTTACAATTTATTTTAATGCAGCACTTACAGTTTATTGTGAAACGGAGATTACTACAAATGTTTCATTTATGTCATACCTGTTCTTAGCGTGCACTATAAAGTTCTCCCTACTAAATAGTATTATTTCATTTAGGTAAGTATATTACGCTATTATCAGTTTCTCAGAGGAATTAACGTTTCACTACACCAATTCAATAAATGTTTCAAAGGATCAATAAATCAGAATTTATCAGAATTTTAAGGGAAAAATAAATTAAACGACTCTACTTGGAGTAAAAGTCATAATAAGGTTATAACAAAAAAACTCACTATGCATCGAACATGAGTAAAAAATGAGGTGATGTGGATATAAAATATTATTTGGTGACAATATTAGTTAAATGTAAATGATCTGTTGAGAACATTTTGCTGTAAACATTAAAATTTGGTTGAAGTTCTTATTATTGATCCTTTTTTATCTTTTATAGTCTGGTTGGATTGCAAGCAAAGAGACATTTGTCAATGTAACAAACCTATATTTACGACACATAAATTACGAAAATTACATAAAGATCGGAGAAGCTCCTCAGTCACCGTGGCAGCAGCTACAAGTACGGTTGGCAACTAAAAAGTACTTAGTGTGGTGGTAGTGGCTGTTAAACAGGCAACGGGTTTAATAAAGACGTGGGCGGATGAAGAAGGTTGTGCTGTGTTGGGGAACATTTTGGAGTAGGCGTTTGGAATTTTTGGTCTATTCAATGCCTACGACATTTTTGCATTAAAAAGTGGCTATTATTAAATACCTCATACGAAAAGTGCTTTTCTTGCAATAGTTATAATCTTATGTAATGTGTTCAGAAATGAAATGACTGCTCATGCTAAATATTTTCAAGAGCCTCAGCTAATACCTATAATATATTCTACATAATCTAGAGTACTTTTTCATGCATAGACGTCACAATCTCTTGTTCCTCACCAAATTTTAACTGTGAGTAAATAAAAAGTACCACTGAAGTATATTCTGTCGAGAAATTGTGTACTCTGCACTTAATCTCAGCAAAGAATATCGTAATAAGTGTGTAACCAGTAAATACATATCAAGCAAACAACACAAAATCAAAATAATAACATTCTAGAACTAAACTCCATTGCCATCACCACCGGTGTAGGGTATTTAGAAAGGGACAGCTATAATACAACTCGAACCCACCGTGCTAAAGTTACATTGTGCCCCCAACATAGCAGCCATAACCGCAAGCAGAGATTTTTAACACGGGTTATCGGTATCTCAGGCAGGATTCAACTGATACTGTACTGTGCACACAGTATTGCACCGAAAGTCTCATAATATACCATATCAATCCATCAGTGACGAAAACCACATTTGTTTTTTCCATTTATTATTCGACATATATATTTCTATCATGGTTGCTGTTGCTCCACCGTCTACACATGAGCTACTAGATCAAAACCGAGTGTGAACCATTAAGATATTATGCAACACTGCAAAATGCGGAGGATAATAATTCAGCATACTGCACATTTTACTCAAACTAAAGCTCTTGTGCTTAAAATGCAAGGTATTGCAAACATGACTTCCAAACATAAGCTGTCCAAAGTTGACTTTCATTTTGCATGCAGTAGAGAACTACAAGAACTAGATATCCAAAAATCCATTTTTGAAATCCATGTTTTATTTGTACAACGGGAAAATTTAATTTGTAATAAGATTATATTAAGTAATACCATGTTTCATTCATTCAGAAAATATATCTATTGCTAAAAATGACATGATTACTTGCAAGAGTTTTTAATGACGGAAACACAAGAAAGGAAGCATAAGGAGAGGCCAAACTCTGCTTTTTGTCTGACTCTTTCAATAGCAGTGTGCAGAAAAGCTTTTCTGAGACGTTTTTGGCGTTTAACAGTGTCACAAATCTGTTTTGTAAAAGCATCTTAATTTCAGTCGCAAAGGTTTTATGTACTTAGTAATAGTTAGTTAGAACTCATAGTTAGTTGTTATGTGTAATTGTTGTGACCCAAATGCGAAAAAACTTGAATTGGTTGTATTAATAATTGCCAAGTTAGCTAAGTATGCCTAGGATTTTCTCAAAACACCTTTTCCCCACCGCCAAGGGACATTTCATTTTCTGCAGATGGGGACGAAATTTTGTATGCAAAATATTTGAAATATTATGCTCTACTTGTTTCAGCAGTACAGTATTACGAAATTCCTTATATCTTCCGAATTATAATCAAGTGAAAAGTGACAAATAAAATCACAATAATTGATTTTTCTCAAAAACTAAGCAAAACTTCGAAAAAATTATGGACATCTAATATGCTTAATTTCAGACGAACAACATCTTCCGAACTGCATGTATTATCGTAGGTGGTCAAATTTGGGAGAAAATGAAAAGCGGGTAAAAATGGGTTTGATAATTTCAAAATAAGTTCGTGTTTACAAACCCGTTTCCAACAAAAAAACTTAGCTTAATTATGTTTACGGTATTCTCTATCAGATAGGTAAATAAAAAACTGGAAACGGGTTTGTTCATGATTTAAATTAATTTCACAAAAGTGCAGAAAAAATAGCAGAGCACGCAGACAATATGACATGGTCCTTGTATGTTTTGCTCCGACAATGTGGCATTTCCCAACATAATCTTGCGAATAAAGGATATAGCAGAGCAAGTAGTAAAATATGGCAAAGTGAGACACAAGTGAGACCAAATAATTCTCTTCGTATGTGTTCCACATTCAGTAAATGAAACTGCCACTATTAGACTGCATTCTCTGCACCTGTCAAATGCCACAGCAAGTAAACTCCCCAATTAAAAGGTTGTTATGCAGTAATGAGTATTATCTCTCGGTCTCTGGGATATTAATATTATTAGCATAATAATGAACCTACTTATAAACTAATGTTAATCAGTGTGAATCAGTCATATACTGGATACTTGCGGTGGGTTACTAAAAAGCTTAAGTTAGATATGTAATTTCGTTAAATTACAATTCTGTAAGGGTTTCTTTCAAACTTGACATTATGCTACACGAATACAATACTAACCTTATTTATTCAAATCGTAGTAACATCACCATGGACAGTTTTTATTATTTTCCAGAATGCTTAATAGTACAAAATGATACATTACCATTACCATGATCTAAATTTAGTGGTATAGGAAGCATATTCAGTATGGGTGGACGGGTAGAAATGTAGACACACGTATCATTGTCATACATAGGGCGGAAATAGTTGACAACAATGCAATTATTTATTATATCAGCTTTATCTTAATACCAGAATTACGCTCTATCTAACATCTATCTCATCCTAAACCTCTGGGAGTGTAAACATGAGCAATACCTTAATCAACCGATAATTAAATGCATTACTGAACGTGATAACACTGTAAAAAGCACAGTTTTGTGCTCAACATTTATCGGAAATATATTTTAATTTTCAACGTGACGGCATTTGTGAAAAACTGGTATAGCTGGTTGCCTACATTATAACCGACCCTACATTATTTCCCTACCTGCAATTCTTCTGACCCAAATTACTTCCTTCCCTAGTATTTCCGACCCAATAATTTGAGTCGTGATGTATTTCTGTTCAAAATTATTTCCGTCCTAAACTATTTCTATTTTTATTTCTTATCTTCTGATTTGTTATAAAATAAAGTTTTTGGTGCACCATTGTAATAATTAATTATACAAACTATAATGGAAGTAACGGGTCGGATACAATTGGGTAGGAAGTGTTGCTGGTCGGAATTAATGTAGGGTCGGAAATAATTCCGATCAGAAGTATCCTGTTACTGTTGTAGAACTTGTAGCTATACTATACAATAAGTTGCAAACCATTCGTTTTGATTTGATTTGCCTGTACCTTTTATTACCGTGTCGTGTCATTACCAATACAGATTTAGACTGGTCTGGTTATCGGGTGACACCGTTTTTCATGGTAGTATTTTTGTTTCATCAGTCAATATTAGAGACCCATTGTAACCACGGCTGGGTGCAGTTTGCTAAAATTAATCAAAATGATTATTGACATAAGAGAATAAATATTTATATATGCGTCTGTGTGCCCCTTAGTAATTCCAATGAACAATTTTACTGTGTGTTACAGATGCAGAGACAAGAAAGCTTTAGGCTAAAGTAAACTCTTACGCAGTCTGGACCTAAACAACATGACATGATATTGGGTATAAATATATTTCTACATAGTGAATGCTACAGAATCCTTCCTTTAATCTTTTCATTCACAAGCTTTGCTAGAGCTAACTCTCTCATTCTCATTCTTGATTACCTTATTCTTACCATCTTACCAGATATTCAACTTCTGGTTAGTATAAAATCCATTCGATAGTAAGGAATTAGGATGAGAATAGAATTAATGAAAAATTACACCAAACAATACAAGATCACAAAATGTCAGCATTTAATACTATGACGTACACCGGATTTATACTTAACTACTATTCGAAAGGTTGAGGTTGTGGTAAAAGCAAAGTCGGAATTTTTAAGATGGGCAAGAGATCAAAGAGAAGTTAGCTTAGCGTTTAAAATGTGGAAGCTTTGAGTACAGCATGTGTTTCTATTAAATTAGGGAAGATAAATCTGGGAACATGCAAGCTTTCTGGTGAACGACAATGAACAAAACTGCATTACCTTAGAGTATGAAATTCTATGATTGGTAGTAAAAATAATTTACTGTAAATGTAAGTATAAAACGAAATTAGAAAACAAAATGAAAGCAATATGCACATTAGAAAATTGATGCTTATTTATTGCGATGTTTGCTTGTATGAAAAATTGTAGCTTCAAAAATTTAGTATGATCCCCAAAAGTGGGAAAATTTACCAAAATTCAACACTTGTATCTCCGGATCAGAGCCCAAAAACAACCCATTTTTTCCGGAATCTGGAGGAAGAGGGGAGCTCAAGCCCTGTGAGCTCATACGTAGATATGCTCCTGTCCTAATAGTAAAACTGCGATATCTAATTAATTTCTTGTCCTAAAAATCACTAAAATGATAATAAAATTAAAGCTTCGAAACTATAAATTATAAAAATAATTATTTAAAAGTTAAATATTTTACTGGAATTGTTAAATATCCACTCAAAATAATTTCAACAAAAAACAGATTCTATGAGTATTATCGGTCTGTGAGTCATAATTCCTCACATCAACCAGTCCTTAACCTCTCCAAAGTTTTACGTACTAGAAAAATAAAGCTAAAATTAAATTTGACAATATATTGCTCAATAATGTAAGCCGTATCATATATATTATATCCAAGGCGTTACATATCTTTGTCACCTTAGTGTCTACTGTAGGAAGGATTAGAACATTACGACGTGAAGTCACAAAAAGGAATATTGTAAATAGAGTCGATGATTAGCGTAATACTGTTGTTGATTACCGTGCTACAGTTATTTGCTACAGCTATAGGGGAATTTATGGCTGCAGACTATGATCATTGTACAAATGCAGCAATTATTGTGAGTTTGTGAGTCATACCTGTTGTGTTTGCCTAGGAGACACTAGGAGTTTCTGTATGTCGCTAAATAGTGAATTGAGAACTATAGTGACTCAAGTGAGTAAGAGTGAAGAAATGTGGAGATAGGAAATGTGAAGTGAACCGAAAGGGTGTAAAATAAAAAAACCTAGCCAGTTTTCTCATGTATATGCGTTGTGTGTGCTGTGCTTTAGGAGTGGGCGTTTGTATTTCGGCGTTCACCCAGATTTCTGTTGGTTTCAGTGCTGGTTGATTGTGACTTGTGAGAGTTGTGAGTCAGATTGCTTTATTTCCTTCCCATAGGAGAACTAGTTACAACATCGTACGTATTAGTTGCAAATAACATATAGAAGTGCAATAAAGAAGCATTAAGTAAAGTTAGGCAAAGTTGAGCAAAGTGAAAAGATGAAGACACTTCCCTTTCACCTTTTCCAAGCAATAAATGAGCAACTGGAGACTCTCCAGATATAGATATAAGCTGCATTAATATTATTTGTGTATGCGCTTAAATTCATTTAAAGTAGGTAGCATTTTTTGCATGTCTCAAGCCTACCTACGTGCTTTCTACATTTTATTTTCCTACTCTCTCTCGTTTTACACAACCAACAAAAGTATAGGAAGAAAAAGAGACAAAACACTCCTGAAAAATCGTGAGCACACATGTACTTCCACTCTTCAGGCCTACAGGTACATCCCACGTAGCATTACGAGTTGCAATGCGACTGAGACGGATACACAAACTCGTTTATGTATTTATGTGCTTCGTGCTCCTGTTGTGTACTTTTACAAGAGTCGGAGAATGACGCTAACCAACTTCCAAAAATTATATTATACTTTGCCAATCGTCGTGTGCAGAATGTATACATACAGATAGATATAAAAGATATTATGTCTTTAAGGAATCTAACACAAATTATGATGTTTCAATTCCCAATGATTCCAGAATGCCTCCCTCAAGTCAGGTTAAGTCGTGGGTAAATAACTTATTCGTGTTTTCTCTCCGAATTAATTTAGCCATTAACACCAAACTCAACGTTACCTAATTAAAGTTTACTTACCGTTACATAAAACTGCTTGTGTTTACTTTTATCATTTTTAAAAGTAATCACAAGCAGATTAAAAATTAATCGCTACATATTTATGATATTATAAAATAATTAACATTAGAAATGTGCTTTCGGGTTTCATTATTAAGTAACAAAGTTACTTGTATGGAATGCGTTTTGTGTCTGTCTGTCTGTTTGCTCGATAACTCAAAAACGATTTCAGATAATGGTTTAAAACTTGGTATATTATGTGTTCTAGCGGTTCAAATTCGCTGATGGAGTCAATCGGTCAACTTCTTCCTGACCTTTCACCTTTAAGACTGACTACTGTGTTAATACAGCCTCAACAACATATTGCAATTTAAATACTGCTATGTAAATTCTACTTAGGTTTGAAAGTTAAGACCGCTATATTTGGACTTGAACATTGTGAATGATTGAATGTTTCGATTAAATGACATATTTTTAATTACGTGTACCAGTCATAGTAATTAAATTGCTGTTAACACAGTTTCACAGGTGATGTTACCGTGTCATAGTTCCACATCAGTGTAACTGTTCACTTCGTTACCTGTTTACGCACGTTTTTATCCAGTTTAGTTTGCTTCGTATTAATATTAATTAAGTAACTCTCACTAACATATTATGTAACATTTATTTAGACACAAACACCGTTAGTGTTTTCTATGCAAAAAGTTAAATTAGGTTTTATAGTTATAGTTAAAGTGAATTTTGTCTAACGACATTCTTTGTTTTATGGGATGTGGGAGAAGAGCACAGGGAAAATAAGGTGCAGTTAAATTTTGAAAACATCCAAGAGCTGTATACAGTAACAGCCTTCCTTTTGTTAAATTCTTAAAGCTTTTATATATTCTACTAAATCGTCAAAGTAAGAATTTCTTTTAAAATCGCTAATAGGCATCAAAATCCAACTTTCTTACTTAAGTGCGTCTTTTCTTAAGATTTTAAGAGTCTTATACTAATACTGTAACCAAGCCTTCGGAATGCAAACACCTCCGTAAAAGAAAAGCAAGAGACACAAGTACGTAAAAGAAATGTCGTAGCATTCCCCTTCCTTGTGTAACCTTTTGGTGTAATAGTTACATAATCCCTCAACAGTTGTTCAAACAAATCTTTGCAGAATCTCTACTTGCTACACAGCAAAGCTTCATCCTCGAATATAGAATACAACGCGACATCAGAGACTTGCGTAACTCAACACAAAGTGGTAGACTAAACGTCTTTCTCATTCCGTTCCAGCAGTAATGAAATGAAATAACTACGATGACTCCTAAAATACCAATCTGCTACGGTTACAATCATTATTATTATTTTCCTTGGTTTTTTTCAAACACGCCTTATCGTTAGCAATCGCAATGTGCATCCGCCTTAAATATATCGTTTATAAATTCATTTTTATTGTGATGTTGAACTTTTAAGAATGTATGTGGGTAATAAAATATATTACTCTCAAGCTTGTATTTAAAGAAAAATTATGCTTTTCTATTCTTTGTGCGTAAAATGAGCCAAAAACAATAACTACATAATATAAGTACTTCAATCAAACTCTGTCAATCTTCAAGGGAGTATGTGTATAAATTAATGCTTTTAGTTGCATTGCAACTCATACACATTACAACAATTTTGTCCTATCGTCATAGTTTTAATTTAGCCAAATCTGGTACAAAGAAAAAAATCATTGTTTAAGTACATAGATTATTAAATGATGTGTCAGAATGTGGAATATAATAATATTATACCTCATGGTTTAGCAAGCGATTTACTTAGGAAGCTACTGTAGCTGCTAAATATTTAATAAATATACCGTCGGGGTATAGGATTGATTTTTAATAAAATGTGATGTTATGTTATACTTGTAAGAACAACTGCAAAATCCTTGCTAATTCGAAACGTTTAATATTGTTTTATTTCTGTCTAATGAAATGAATCCCTGCTGAGCGTTCAAAATTAATTTCTGAAAATTGCACCCATTATTACCAACATAAACGCATTTAATGTCTCATAAAATCCTTAATGTCATCCATTCTGTGATTTCTGTGTCACTTACTAACGGTCCTTTTTCGAATCATTTACCTATAAAAGTGGTAGTATTTCTACCAGGCTCTCTTTATTGTGATAAAATATACCATGTTGTAATACTAGTTGGAAACCTTAACTCCTTTACGGTAATCGTTCCGCAGATGAACATAGTTAATGGGGGTGATTCATTAAAGAGTGAGTATAATATAATGTAATTTTTATTGTGTGATGTGTTCTGCGACAATATCCCCGAATATTTTTTCGGAGAGCACTGGTAATAATTCAAGGTAGGAGATGAGAATTAAATGACACCTTAATAAAACAACAGACAACAACAAAATTGCCTAAAAAGAGTTCATGTCGTGACCAGAAATTAATTTAAACCAAACGGATCTCTGAAAGGTCATGGCTGATAGTTCGAGGAAATGCGCATTAAAGAAGGGATGCGACCGAGTTAGAAATTTTTTGTAAGCAGTGTCAGTCAGGACATCGTGTATGCGGATCATGCGGGAGATTTCAGAAAGAAGCAATATGTATTTATGTTGCCTTTGCTGACAATTCTTGTGTGTATATCGTCCGCCCTGTGGAATCGCAAAAAAGTATTCTCATGCATACTCTAATAGGTAGTGTAAAAGGAAGGGAAATAACTTGTGTGGTGACATGAAGGAAAGGGAATGGTATTAGTTTCACTACCTCATCTCCACCGTCCTCCTTATTTGCTACGGCTGCAAGAAAACATTTTTCGTGGTTAACGTTTACGTCTCCGCTTGCTTTACTTGCCGTTCTCACATTTTTTGTGCCTGTCACATTGCTTCGCCACAATTTTCCTATCTGTTAGCGTTTCTAAGCGTTACTTTGTTTTTCCACGTAAAAGCATTTCATCTATTTGTAGTATGTATTCGACCTGATGGGACGACGGAGACGACAATTGTGAACCAAAAATTACAGGAACAAGATAAATGAGAATGAAAAATTCTAAGATTATTCTTAACGGAATCGTATCCAATCATTATATAAGACCAGCTTGTAATATTCTATATAAATATTAGACTAGGTATGGTGTTTCTCGGGAATGTTTCATTATCTTGAAAGGTTTTATTTAAATTTTTATAAGACTTGACAGACGAGAGTCTAATATATGTTTAGTGTTAAATTTAGATCATTTCCAGGAAATTTCAGGCCTTCTGAGTAAAAGTTTGTTTATAAAACTTTTCATCCGTATTTGAATCCCCTGATTTTATCTAAAAAGGAACAAATAAAAGAAAAATGTACATAATATGCATTTTGTTTCACTCCTATCATTACTACTGCATTGCTTTTTTAAAACATTGACTGTTTATTTGACGATTTTTAATATCTAAAAAATTTATATACACCTATTGCCAGTTGCAAATATTGCACTTGAGAATTCTTGTTAACAAGTCAAATGTCATGCTAACCTTATTAGGTACATTAAGGATTTAGTTTGTAGCTATTTATAATATATTTACATAAATCATTAAAAGTAAAAAATTTAATTATAAACAAAGAGTAATTTTGAGAGTTTTATTTAATACATTATTATTATAAATTTAATAATACTGAAATGAAACAGTGTCAACCGTTTTATATAGTTGAAGACATTATTCATAAGGTCATATTGACATTATTACTAAATAAGAATCTTATGTTGATAGTTTTCAAACCTGGACCAAAACGCGTGTAATTTTACTTGGCTATTTTTTAGAAAGTAAAGTCGAAAAAAGAATTAATGTAAAGATGTATTGGTTGAAATACTATTGATACACAGTAAAGCTAATCAATTGGATTTACAGTATGTATAAGAAGAAGATGCTGCATAAACTCGCATAAGTAGACATGAAGAAGAAGATTTGCTTTTTGGTGTAGCTGTAGAGTGTGTATACTCTTCCACATTAAATTATGTGTTCAGACTACACTGCTAACACTACTAAGGCTCAATAAAGCGGATTGTATTCCTGTAGTGTATCGGATATATACACACACGGTATTTTTCAAAATGTACATTAGTAATAGTACGGTGAGAAACTGAAATGAACTTCCAGGCAGTATCTTCTATACATGTGAAACTGCATGCCTACTTGTCCTTTTACGTGGGATGAGATTTTCTATTCCTATTCTGAAGTGTCGTGTGCAAAATTTTAAACAAAACTAAAGACCCGGACAACTACTCATCTCATGTGCTAAGTGTTGCTTCAGTGTGCCACTCCTGTCTGTGCCATTTAGTCAACTTGTGCTCCAGCAACAAATTCAACTTCGGTTCCTTTCATTTTTGGATTTCCGTTTCTAAGGTTTGTCAAAAAATCATCGCAATATTCATTACAACGAAAAACAAAATTACATAAAGTTATAAACCCATTCATTTTCAATTGGTGAAAACAGTAACAAAACATTTGTATATTAATACGACGCTTTTTAATTTACTTAATTACCACGCACCATTTTCTATTATCCACCCAGATTCCTACAATTATCATAATTCTAAGCACTCACAAATTCTGCTAATGAAAATTCAAGTGTGGTTTGTTCACAGTTGGAAAAACCGGCGAAACCGTCTCATTTGTATAGCATTCGTCTCTGTAGTCAATAATAATTCGATTATAGGCCGACACAGTTCAACGTTGCTTTTACTTACACATTACTACTACAAAAGCATACAGCGATTGAATCAAAATCTAATTCCAAGATTGACTCATTCACTGCCACATCGACAGTAAACCAACTGAGAAAAACTCAGCAACAAGTTACATACAAATACAGAGCACGCCATTCAGCCTCCTAACATTTCATAGCCTTCCGAAACCATAAGCGTGATCAAGCAAACCGTATGCCACTAATAGACTTCCTTTTTTGCATAAAGCTTATCCATCAACACACACACCACCGAATCTCATTCCAAGTATAAATATATTATTAGAGTGAATAAAAAAAATTGTTGCGATGCTGCAGCTGTTATCTTAATGTAATAAAGCATTTTTACATTTTATAAAAAATGCACAGCACGCACTACAATAGATCTGATCTTTAAGAACACTCATTCAATTACAATATTACATTTACTATGATAGGAGCTAAAGCTCATACATCAAAATTGTATTCATTCTGTCTTTTGTTGTGCAGCACTTTTGTCTGCACAATACAATGGTATAGATTATAGTACACCATACAGTAAACATAATAAAAAGCAATCATAGTCTGTTTCTGTTTGCTATATCTGACACATTAAAGAGTGTAGAGTACCGGAGTTAGAGAGTTAATTGCCAAGACACATCAGCTGTAATTACTGCTTCCAGAACTGCGACTACATCTAAACAATTTTAACAAATGGGAAATGCAGTTAGTGGCGCATTCAAGATAATGGTTGTCAGTTGGCTACAGTCCGACAGTCGAGAATTTTCTGTCTTTCTATTTCCTTGTATACGAACAAACCTTTGTGAAGTGGTGTGTTTTCTACACGACTAAACCATTTTATTGCCGTCGTTTTCCAAAGCATTCTGTTAGCACTTAACTGGAAACATAGAGGACGGTTCCATACCACTTTTCCATCTTTCAAAGAAACACAATGCAGATAACGGAAGTAGCTACTACTACTGATGTTGTTAGACATTATGCGTCTTAGCATCTTCCAGTAATGTGGTAAAGCAAGGACGTTAGTACTGCATTCCGAATGTTCAATTTTAATATTATTTCATTTTATAGCAAGTAAAAATATTAAATTTCTTAAAATAGGTTGACTTTTAGTAGATGTAGATAATGTGCACACGTAGAGACATGTAGGCTCATTTTAATTCTATTTGGGAATTTACTAAAGGTATTGTAAGAATTTCTAGGATGAAATATGCTCCTGCATATTATATCATCTTTGACGACTTGTGTCAATATTTTTAATAAGGAATTGTAGTTGAAAGTGAAGCTTGTCGTTTCGTGCAGTAGGCATTTTTTATGGAAGGAGAAACCAGTTGCGAGAAAAGAAGGGAGATAAAGATGAGTATCATTCTAGCATCATCGCGCATCGTCGTCAAAATTGAGAAACACAGAGCGAGTCAAAGATTTAGCGAAGCATAGTACTAGAACTAACGCAAGATTAAATGCACTCCAGTGTTGTACGAGGAATGGATTTTGTGACGGCGAAAGGGGATGTAGTTGAGAAAACACTTTTTCTAGTTCATATATATTTAGATTCTTTGCCAGGATGATTACAGTGAGAAAAAACGTGCAAAGACTTGTAAAAGCGTGTGGTCTCTCTCCTTCCTTGTCCTATACTGTCTAGGAAGCGGATTATATAACCTGTACTGCTATAACCTCCAAATGTGTCATAATAAGTTGGTTTTGGCTTTCTTTCTCAATACGTATTCCATCTTTTTATGGCTTATCTAGTCTCTATGACTTATACCTAATAACTGCAAATATAATAGAATTTAATATGGTACTAAGCCAAAAGAATAACCTGATAATGGTTTATTGGGCTTCTTCAAAGCCAATAGTCCCTGGGCAACTCATCCTTTTTCATATATAACCATTCCCTTTTATTACGTTGGAAGGATCATCACAGGTTGAAAAACTACCTCTCGGTGGTTTCCGTAGACAGAACTTCAGTGATACTTATTATAACCTACAGACACTCGAATCTAAAAGGATTTCTTCTTCCGAATTTGAGTTTATTGTCATTTATCGTCCTAGTAATATTTGTATTGAGATTGAACGATACCTGGGTTATTGCACAAGTGGTACACCATAGGAGAAATCACCTTAAGAACGCATTACCGTCCTTAACTAGTGATAGTTCCTAATAGTAAAACTAATATTTCTGAACAGCAGTAGGATGAGTAGTAGTTGGCCCGATATGAAAAGGCAAAATTCCAACGTCTTGATTTTGAAGATGATGTCATTCATATGAGAGAAGAGACGAATGGCTGAAAGTTTTGGCATACAAGCAAAAAGATTTGCACAGAGGATTTCAGAAGAGTAGGAAGCTACAAAGCTCTAAAGATCCAGAGAGAGAGTGAGAAAATAAGAACAAGGCAGGTTGAACGTTGTTGGTTTGGTTGAATTGGTTGTGGTGGGATCGGATGGTGCGGAGAGTCTCCCGCATATTCCGCTGCCGCAGTAATTTTAATGCAAAATACTAGCAGCTGCAGAAATTCATACTCAGAAATTCTTTTTCACTGACATCTACACAACACAACATCCAGTCTTGTTAATAACAGGCTTTGGGGTCCGTATAGTCATCTAATGAATAAAGAAGTAGCGACGAGGTGAATGGTAGGTTCATATTCCGAATAAGAAGCAGACTTTCATTTAAAAAATATTTATGGTGTGATGTGTGCGTCTGTGATGCAATGTATGGCTAATCTAAGGCGAAAGCCAAAAAGGCAGTAAAACAGGCAAAAGCTTACAAGAGATTGTGAAGAAAGAAAACTACAGTTGACTAAACTCTTTCATTTCCAAGTTTCTTGAAACTTGTTACAGGAAAATAAGAGGATTGATATGGAATACTGAGGAGTATTAAAGTCAATACATAAGGTCAGTCATCAGCCAGTCAGACAACATGATATTTCTAACCCCACCAAACACCAGAACTACCTACCAATAATAGTTTGCTTTTACTGACGACTTTTACTGAGCTACTAAATAATGTGCATTCAGTGTAGCTCGTATACTAAATAGGTACTTACTTGTATAATATACAGACGGGCAAACAGACAGTACACCAAAGAGATGAGATTCCATGGAATTCTGTCTGTAAATGCACATCGGGGTGATATACGATATACTTCTAGTACGTGTTTGCGTGTCTGTGAAATTTTCTTTTAGAGTACGTCAGTCCTTGTTAACTCAAGTCGGTTCTCCAACAGTAAAGACAGTTGCCTCCTCATCCTACACATAGAAAACTTTTCACTTTGCTATGCTATATAATAATATTATTGTAACCTACCTCCACCACCTCTCCGCGCTATGAGTGTAGTATTTATTACTAGATGTAACTTTTGGCACACGGGGATTACATTATGTCTTTTAGCTAAAGTATCATGGATGTAATATCCGTGAGTCTTTAGCTAGTGTTAAGTACAGTGCAGGAGTAGGAAGTTAGAGCCAATCTGAAAGATAATGTTGTCTCTGTTTAACCCGAACAGGACTAGCTGCGAAACCGCACAGCCGGGAGGGAAATGAATGGTATGTAGTTAACGGTAAACGAGTCAACTATTCTTTGTAGGATTACATATGCGGAGCTTCAATGAATTTAAATTCCTATAGCGTTTTAATAATAATGACAGTGAAGAAAGTAACAAATGGCTCGCTTAGTAAAGAATGACAAGACTTGGAAAAGAAGCATTACATCATTTTCCACTTGTCAAAAAAATTATTTATTTCAAGAAACTCACCATGAAATACCTACTGAGAGCATTTATCAGAAATTGATTACATAAAACGAAGGCTTGTCTAATAAACGTCCCGTAAACTTGAAAATATTCCATATAGGTACAGCCTGCACTTACACGTAATGCCTAGTTGAAGATTTGCTGTTAATAATTCAATGGTTTGTGAGGCGCACGGCTGCTAAATGTACCGTAATTCTCAAAAGCGTTTTTCTGCTGTATTTGTATTATTGCATCTTTGAATGGGAGATAAGAATTTTTGAAAAAAGCTTGAAATCGATAAGAGAAGACGGTGCCTGTAAAGTGTGAGTTTATGGAAGTTGCAGTCATTTAGTGTAGGAGCGTAAGGTGCGAAGATGCCGATAGGAAGTTGTTTTGATGGTGCAGTCAAAGACGTCTCTAAGTCGTCTATAGCTTATCCCAAGATAGCTATTCGACGCTGCAAAGAGAAAGAGAGAGCCGAGTTAGAAAGATTTTTTAGTTAAGAATAACGTTATAATATATGAATGTAACATGTTATGAAGAGCGGAGTAGTTGGAAGACCGGCACTATCGCAGTGACATTCGTGTATTCTGAAAAGTATTCCTCAATATGTATTTTAATAGTCAATGCCCGAGTCTGCACCTGCATGATTCACACGCGTTAATTTTAGACACGAGTTTTGGCACAGATCCCTGCACTTCCTTATTTGGTATTACGCAATACGATATTAAATCTCCTACATCGACTGACTTCAACCGTCACTTTGTTTGCATATTCTTCCCTCTTTTGCTCAAGATTTTCTATGTCGTTCATTGACGTGCCCTTCGTCTGCTCCCTTATGCCATCAACACTACTCAGCTTTCAACTGTGTAAATAAGCAGTTGCTCCTTCTAACAAACATTTTTCACACTTTCAAGCATCCAAGTAGATTCTCCTTCAAGTGTTTAATGCTCTTGGTTGACACTAACTTTTCCCACTGCATGTGTAGTGTGCTATTGGTATGGTACATGTACACACAGAAAAATTCACTCGCATTTTAATGTAATTTGCCTTTCTGCTCTAAATTTCATTTTAATCCCACCAAGGATATAAATAGCAGGACTAAAATGAGTTTGATGGATGCACTGAGAAAATTTCTGTCATGCATTCTGTCCAACTAATATAATTAACTGGTTCTACTTGGTCTGCTAGCATACTCTTTGTATGTAGTGAGTACAACTTATTAAAGTCATAAGTACCAGACTCCAGCATGTTGGTTACATTACGTAACATATTATATTTTGTATTATTCCATGTACTTGCTGAATAGAAAAGTAGTCAGCATATAATAATTGTGTGAAATGATCATTTTCATGGTTTTTTACATTATACTTATATTTATACAAATGTACTGTTTTGAGTCAGACTTCAGACTTTTGGCTGCTCTCCACAATTCTATTTACAAAGTTTTTGTAGCAGTAAATGACATTGGCTTTCTTTGTAATATTATCATCTTACATCATCTGAACATAATATTTCTTTGTTATAACAAATACCAGTATCATTAATGACACTTTTAATGTCATAGAATACCCACCTACGCAAAACCGCACACCACATCACCTTTTCTATCCCAGTAGCTTTAAACCTCCAGCTGCTAAAAATTACTAATCGCAAAACTTACATAAAAGTCTTCACTAAGCATACCAATATTTCAAAGAGAAAATACGGGGATGAAATGACTAAAGTTTTCTATTGACTTTCTTTACAGGAATTAAATCAACATGCCATTCAAGCCCCCAGAAAACCCAAAATGCCCCAAATGTGGCAAATCTGTGTATGCTGCCGAGGAAAGACTTGCTGGCGGACAGAAATGGCACAAAACTTGCTTCAAATGCGGTAAGTTGATAATTCTAACATATAATAGAGTCAAGATTATTCTCGCTAGTAAACTTGTTTTTTGTTGTGATTTTTAGAAGCACAGATTTCTGCACGCAAATGTTTATCATTCTCATTCATTAGTGTTTCATTGACAAGTTTTCATTCTAAAATTGTAACAATGCGGGTGCAATGAATGCAAGTCAATGCATTCTTGAAGTTGACGTCATTAAAATGAAATTATTAGCTATAGTGCACATCACTGACAATAATGCAGTGGTGTCAGTGACTTTATTCATATTTTATCTTGTAAATACTTCACAAAATGACAAGCACGAATTTATTACTTATCTGAGACTGTCATTCTATTTATCTTTGATGGCATGAAATGCATTGTAATTTTAATAATGGAAATCGATATTTACATTTGACTGACTGTTGCTTTTTTGATAATTTGAATAGGACTTTGCAACAAAATGTTGGACTCAACAAATTGCTCTGAGCACGAAGGAGAGTTGTACTGCAAAGTCTGTCACGCGAGGAAGTTTGGACCGAAAGGCTATGGATTCGGCGGTGGAGCTGGATGCCTGTCTATGGATACTGGAGAGCACCTTCAGAACGCAGAGGGTTCCAGGTACTTGTCTTTCCATTTCTAAGCTTTTTCAAATGCATTCAAGACCTAGACATTCACTATGACAAGAGCAGAATGTTATTGTCATATTTTATATTTAAAGTTTATACGAGGCAACTTTCAATGCTACTACGTTTTGTACTACGTCGTCCTTCTCTCTCACCTTGACTCAATCAGTTTTATGTCTAATATGAAATAATTCAGCTTTCCAAGCGTTTATTATAAACTTCCTTTTCTGAGTTATTTGATCAAAGCGTTCAAGCCTCACAAAATAATAATCTCATTTGTTACTGTCCAACACCCCAGGAAAGAGTAAAATGGAAACTCAGGTATAAGGAATTAATATACAGGTGTTGCTACAACAGTAAACACTTAGAAAATTTTACAATACAGTTTACTCACGCTAGTATGCACCTATCGTTCAGGGAAAAGTTCAAGTTAGTTATCTCTCACGTACAATATTTGAAACACAGCATTGTTCACTCGATATTTTGCAACGAAAATTGAGTGGATGCTACTTCACGTCCTAAATTATTGTTTTTCACTGTTCGTAAGAAAACCTATACAGTTTTATGCAATATTCAAGACAACGATTTGTCAATTTGTTTAAAACCTAAATGAAACAGGCAGTGTATTTTCTGTGATTGTGGAATTGTGGCTATCCCATCACACATGAAGCTTCAATGCATTGATTTATATTTCTGTTGTGTGAATATGTGAATGTTGTTATGTGAAACAAAAAGCTATAGAGAGATATTTTCTTCCTGTTCAGTCATCAGTACAATTTAACCAAATCAGATAGTTTTAAATAATCAGGCACAGATATGGTTCCTACTGCGTAAATGTAATGCAAAAAATATTCGGGGGTTTTCATTTCAATAGCCTGACAATAAATTAGATGCATTAGGTATGTGAAATTAGGCTACTTGGGAAATAAATAGCAATCAGGTTCTTGCAACTTATCATTGAATCATCAAACCAACCAAATACTAAACGTGAAGGCCACGATGAAAAATGATATACCATTGTCAACATCGTTACGTTAATTATTTCGTATTTTAATTCCTTGTAACAAAAGAAGTTCCTATATATTGTGTAATGAAAACCAAAGTGTGAACAAAGAGTTTCACGATTAGATAGAGAAAATAGTTTAAACTTATTCATCAACTTTCACATCCATCGTCGTCAGAATTACTGACGAAACTGACGACGGTTTGAATGTAGTAGCTACAATGTCTCAAGTAACGCAGCCAGTTTTAGTTTTCGTACAATAGAATTGAGTAGGTGAAGTGTTCTAAGAATTTGCATATAAGCCGAACACGAGTGAGTGCTCTCATCTCTCGTTAACAGTCGAGTTCCACATGCCGTTTTGTGTTGTTTGAAATCAATACCTACCAATTGTTTCTTATTTGTCTCGTAGTCCGTTTGTAAATGTTGTAAAATGACAGTCTGTACAAAGTAACTTCATCCTTACTTAGGACTGAACGGCTGAATCCGAACAATATGAAAACTTGTCAGGGTTCTTCCATGTACCTATGTAATTCAATTTTGCATGTGGCAATTACTATTTGCCTTCCCAGTATCCCAGTACTCGTTGCTTGTCACTCTTAATCTAATTTCCTTTGTTCAGCCCAGGAAGTAATTTTACTGTAATGAAAAGGAAAAGCGTCTCTATAGTAGGTGTTTTTGTGAATTGTGTCGGTGTACGTTAACTCACACAAATGTCATTTTGTTCATATTACATTCAAAGTGTTTTTGCAAACAAATGTATTTTCAAAGAGACGTCAAATTTTCTCTGTTCGTTCGTTTTCATTTATGCGTAAACCGTTTGAAACACGGCCGGAAGAGTTTTGAAACGGGTTTATGATTCCCTTCAGTTTTTCAACTGTGTACTTCTGAATACAAGTTATGAGATATCAGCTTTTACTTGCAATTAGTTAGAAAATTTACATTTACCTAGAATACTGACATATCACAAAATTAAATACAGTACATGTCTATTAGAAATATCATGATTATTTCTTTTGTTATAATTAAACTGTAACATCAATGGAATTCAACCCGCCTATAATTAGTTTAACGCTAGACACGGGCCCTCGAAATGTTCCAAGCTTCCCGGGACCGTGGCAACCCTTTCTACCTTCCCTGTAAGGGTAGCCCTTACTGCCAGAGAAGGGAAGCCCTTCCTTCCCCGGGACCGTAGGTCCCGAGGTCCCGAACTTTTCGAGGGCCCGGCTAGACAATTTGACGTAGACATCTTTTGAAGCAACGAATAACGGGATCGTGCCAGCTGAACTTGAGTATGTACCTCAATATAGTTAGTTCATATTTTCTATTATTTCTCTTGTGCTAACTATTACTATAACTATATCATATAAAAACATCGCTCATATAATTTTTGATTAAACGCAATGTAGCGTGTCAATATGTAGATTATAATGAAAGTGAATTTATACAGTTAGATAGCTGGGGTTTAATGAATAGATGAAAAGTGACAAGTCAACTACTTATTTGAAGGTAAAGGTAATGCCTGCCAAGCTATGTAAAACTAAGGACGAAGATTCGGTAATATTTGATTTATACTTTTGTAATTATTCGAAACTTGGGTATTGATATATCATCCGTATATTTAGTGGTGAAGTCAAAATGGAGACTATAATATAGTCATAATATGGATGATGTACCATGTGAATAACGTTTTGTACCGTTCTGTACTTTAGTTACTTACAATGACCTATACAATACACACATTTGCAGTGGAACACTTCTGATGAGATGACAAAATCATAAAGATTAAATCTAACTACTTACACATAAAAGAAGGAATAGATTACAGGAACCAAATTAGCTGGATATAGTTGCTATTAGTGCATATTAATCCAGATTGTAGTAGCATAATAAAAGTAAATTGGTTTTCGCTTAGATAATAAAGAAAATTGTTTTACTACAAAACGGCATTTCTAAATAAGCCAATTTCCGTTTATTATTTTCTAAATGCAGTCAAACGTTCTCTTCTGTGTAAATTCTAAGGCTGTACTTATGCCGTTTCTCTACTGCTTTTGACTTTAATACGGAATAATAAAACTATTAGGAAATATGTCTACATTTGACTCAGTAATTTAGGAATCTTCTACTCGATATAATAATTTACTGAGCTAGACTTTGAATACTTATTTTTAGTACCTACCTAGCGATACAGATAAATCTGAAAATGCTCAATAACGAGTTCTAAGAATAAAATTGTGCGGAGGATGTTGAGGTGCGTAGGAGTAGTAATTGAGTGTATAGAATGAACGGGATAATTTTTGATGAACACAATGATATGAGATGTCTTCTAAGAATAGGTTGAGTACCTACGTATACCATAGAGTAAGAATTCGGAGAAGATATGTACAAATCCAAAAAACTAATGAATTTTTGTGTGATGTGATTGTGTATAGCCAAAACTAGAGAGCTACCTGCTACTTGACTACTGTACGATACTACTACCAACACCTTCTACTACTACTACCTTCCCCTTTCGTCTCTCTGCGCTCGTTGAATGAAAACACACACTACCTACTACTACTGAAAACCTAAAATGCTGAGTTATCTCTTCATGTCATCAATCAATCTGTTCTTACTTAAGCATACAAAAATATACTTTACTCTATTTACTTTGCTTAAATAATAGTTTAAAACATTACGGTCGCTGTAAGGTGACTCCTACATTGTGCCACACAACTACAAGAACAATATTTACAGAAACATAAATAGCTGCAACGTTACCATGAAAATAATAGTTTGCATTTAAACACTACAACGAGTGAGGTGCAGCTATGTACTTAATATTAAGAATTAAGATATAATACTCTATAATATAAAATACACACAACTATATCCTCTACGAAATATAGTTCTGCAGCAAATTCTGTAATTAGTTAAGTTTTATGTGTAAAAACCGTCTCGTGTTCATTGGTCGTAGTTATATATGACTAATGAATGACAGATTGATCTGAACATTGCTGATGATTATATTATAATTATTATTTCCACTGAATTCTACCAAGGTTGTCTTTGAAAAGCATTTATCAATTGTCTTATCAAAAGAACATAAGGCTTAGAAACACCTATAAAATGTTCTTGTTCAAACTACCAGTTATTATTACAATGGACAAACTTGATAGGTACACATACTAGCTGTAGTTTATATTCAACTAAAAATAATTACTACCAGTAGTAGCCACTTTCAAAAATGATTCTGAGTAGGAGTTCTACATATTATATTATTACTCCACTTAAGAAAAACTTTTCAACTTTTCCATTCAAACCTCTGTACATCTCTGTTGCTCTCTTGTGCACATCTATAATACCTATACTTCGCTTTTTTAATCCTTAACGCTGTTCACCATTCATTCTCGCAGCTATTCAGTACGTACCTCATTCATAAGCTACAACTTATAATAATATAAACTTCTTTACAACTACAATTAATTTTTTCTCTCTCTCTCTCACTATCACTGTATTATTACATATTTTTCTCCCGTAGTCAATTTTTCTTTCAATAATTTTACCATTACGTAGTTAAAGTTGAAGTGCGTACTTATTTCTCTCATGTTAATAATAATAATACTACTATAAAATCAAAATACAGTGTAAGCATTGACTGTATGGTAGAATGAATTAGGAGAAGTAGGAAATAGCGAGCTTACGAGGTTACAAATACTCACAAAAGTTACTACTCGATTCGCACTCGCACTACTGATTTAATTGTAGTGGTGAGTCTAGGGTTCTTATTAATCTATAATGATACAAATTGAATGCATTGCTTTGCTTTGCTTGTTGCTTGGCTTAACTTTTAGTACAATAGCTAATAAAATACAAACAGTGCTTTGTAGTTTCGGCTCAAACGATCACTTAGATAATTCTATACGCTTACTCATTGTGTTCTTTACTGCTTGCTAATCAAAGCGCGTCCATGCTAGCAAGAAATACAAATTAGTTTATTCACACCAGAGGGTTATTTACTCCTGGTTTTTATTAACAAATTAATTTAGTTTCATTTTTCATTATAATCTTATGATATTATTGTATTGTTATTGGTATAATAATAATTTTTGATTCAGCTCTCAATATTACCAAGCAAAGAAATTTATTCTCATCTTGTTTGAATATTTCTTTCATTTCGTTTTCCTCTCGTTCAATCAACGTTTTACTACATTGCTGAGTAATAATTAATTTTATTAAATAGTTTTTCATTAGTTCCGCGAAAGCATTTTGCTTTGAACAAGTGCTGGTTTTTTGTCTTTATTTGCTGAATTATTAATTACACACATAATTTTCATTTGTAACTGGTATGTCTGTTTGCCTCGTGAGTGAATGTCTGTTTATTATGATACACAACTAAATTATTATCTGTGTTTCTCACTGGAAACATTCAAAATGAGTTAGAACCTATATACCATTTGAGTTACAAGTTAGTTTTGTTGGTCTTCTCCCACTATTGCATAGCACTGCTACAATTTGACAGAGTGTCTTGTATGTAATAATACTACTTACAAATTACTGCTGGTTTATGTAACAAGTAACTAATAGACCAAACAATAATATAACTGTTCCTAGCCCAGCACCGTTTTCTCTCTATTTAAATTGGCCAAACAGCTCGGTCCCGAACAGCTCGTAAAGGCCTGCATGTCTAGCCAAACTCCTTTGTTATGTCTACGTGTCTTTTGCCCATTTCTTTTCGCAAATCTAATTCTGCTTTGGATAAACTATACAAATTTCCTGTAAATACCTGCCTAGTGTTTTTTCATTTTACCATTCAATCTTTTCACACAGTCACCGACACATAACAAAGCATTTCACCACCACACATCACTCATAGGCAATCATTTCACGTGTCCATTTCGTTTTATTCGCAGTCAAGTATTATTATGCCTTGAAATAAATTCTTCAAGCTTAAATGAAATGAATTGAATCAACAATCAGGCGATTTCAAACAGTTTGACAATCGTCAAAATCTTAGTAAATAAATAAGGTCATGATTTACTACAGGGAAAAGTTTTTGTGCTTACGTATGTAATTTACCCCTGCTTCGTGTATGTCTGTATGTTCGTATAATATTTGATACACCAACTTATATTATGTCAGTGTCTATATATATATGTATGTATGCCAAGTCAATAATGTAGCGTCTCAACGAATCAAGTCTAAGCAAAATAAATGTAAATGCCTGATTGTGAGTAGCTGTGAGACTTACATCATCGGTATTCAGTGAATCAGCCTGAGTGAGCTTAACAGAAATAAATATAGAGTGCCTATTCTATATCTATAATTACAGCTACACATTTCATCCTATAGTTGCTTAATACTGACATGACTACATGACTCGCATACAAACGTACATGTTTACATGCAATCATCAGCAGATCAGATCACATCTATCTCTCTAAGCTACCGTAAAGCCGCTACTTACCTATTTATATACAAACTTAATTCAATTGCTATTCTAGTAATAATAATAATTCGCAGACTACATAGTAATACACATGTAAACGGTAATGTAGCTTATGATATGTATGATTAGAAATAGTGAGTGTAACATAATATAATGCTGAGCTCTGGGTGAAAAATAAAGGAACAAGGTTTGGATAACTTATAACATAACAACCCACTTGTATACATACGACCAAATTATTTGACTTTACATCCTTCAATTGCCTCTTTAGAATAAGGAACCCACTTGCAATGCCAACAGTAGTGTAGTCAAGTACTACTTCAGATTTTCTGCCTAAATTTAAACATCTCGCGGATTTAATGTAAGACATGTCTAGTCGTAGTCATAAAATCATGTGTAAGAAATCTTGAGAAACGTAGCTGGACCTCAAGATATTGCCGTGCCTGTTATTCATTGCTTTCTGTACCAGATTTGGCATACAAAGCACGATATTTAGCACAGAGAGCAATAAGTAATTCGGGTCCAGCGAAATCCTGTCTAGTATTCTGGAATGGAGAACGTTGTACATGCAATTCATAAATGAATAGTAAAAGTCTGCATATTTTAACAACAGTACAGTCATTATTCGAAAAATGGGTTTTCATATAATCAGCTCAGACTAGTATTCATAAAAGAAATGCATACGCACCTTAAGTATTAAGTACACTGTGTAATAACTGCCAGGTTCTTGTCGGTCTGACGATCCGAATCATTAAAACAGTGAGATATTTTCATGCGAATCTTGACTGAATTGTATTAATGATTCGAAGCGTTGGACGGACACCCTGTATTTCTATGTAAAAGTTGACGAGCAAGACTTGCATGTACGAACACACAGACGAGATGGCTTTTTGCTACTACTATGACGTGTTAATGATATGCTTAAAGGACAGGATGATTGCTTTGGTTGCATTGGAAAATTGAATGAGAGCAGTGAGGAATGAAAAATGAAAATTCGCGAGAGAAAAGACAATGAAACCTGAGAGGGTGAGCACAATTCAATTTCTTCGTTAAATTCGTTTGTTCTTAAGTATGGATATGAATATTATTACAATAGTTACTTAAACTAGTAGTGTACTTAATTGTTAGCTGATTACAGTACTGAGTAAATATACAATAATCTGTTACTAGTAGCTTAAGTGTTGCTAATATGATTATTGAATAACGTCTTCGATTGCTCAATTATTTTCTGTATCTGTATGTCTGTCGATGTTGAATGGTATTCTACTACTACTAAATAGCAAAAAGGCTGCATTAGAGTAAAATTGCATTAAATTACACCGCAATTCTAATGCACTGCAATTTGTGATACTATGCTGAGTCTATATTGTAGTTAGACACTAAGTGCAATATTATGTACAGAATGAAGCATGGAGTTTTTGCTACCATAAACGATACACCCAACGAAACATTATAATTAAACCTACATGGTTTTCACTCACATAATATGTTTAATGATCATGCACTTTTGCATTGTTGCATTTAATAGTATTTGATTGGCTTGATATATGAAAACCCACACAGCCCTCCCGTTGTAATGTAAATCTAATGATTTCCACAAAGTAATAACATTGATTTGTACATGTTTAAATTAATTGTAGCATCTTTAAAAAAATATTAATCATCCATGCACCACTCTGATCCAATCCGCAACAAATTATTAGCAAGTACTATATTGTAAAAACAGTTTGGCACTACGCTATGTGCATTCTTGCTAACAATGTTTTTATTATGCACAATAATTAATAGTTCTTCCATGATTTTGCATTGAATTTCGCGTTAAATCACTACAATATTATACAGTTTTTTTGAATGCATAACGTGATTGCAATACGGAATCCTCAACTGATAAAAGAACAGACAGTTGAGTCATCAGGATTTTTCATGGTTGTATCACATTTTTTCCTTACATCACAAAATACTTTTTGCTGCTGAATATCTACAATAATATTATTTTCCCTTGTTATATGCCCCAAAGCGCTGAGCTATGCAACTTTGACAAAATCATTATTTTCGGTTTACTTTCTCCCTCTCTCTCTTTCTCTCTCTCTTTCTCTCTGTGATACCTATTTTCTCTTAGTATATCGAAGAATTTTTACTTTTTGCATAACTATGTGACACAATTTTGTGTTTTATGAAGATAGAAATATTTTACTTGGTGTTAGTGGAAATTAGACTCTCAAATATAATGTCATATTTAAATAGTTGAGAAAAATTGTTTTACAATTTCTATATTTAGTAGTAGTAGTTGTAATAGTGTTGTACTGAAATATTATTAGTTACATTTTCTACTACAATCGGTTTAGTCGGTTTATTTATACTCATTGTAATCAATTCAATTCTCCATTGCTCAATCAGTTTATTATTTTCAATATTGACTTGAACATACTTTACGCTAGATTACCTACACCATAATATGGACATAAATTCACTAATAAATAAAATATGAAAATATTCATCCTTGCCCGTAATACAATTTAGCAGTAAAGCACCAGACAAACCATTAACTTAATTCCTACAATGATTCACTCATTACTATTTACTGTTTACTATGTAATAATTTGTATCTGTACTAACACCAGCAATTACTAAGCTCATTATTTCTGTAATAATTTTTCCACGTATCTGTTTTATTTTTTAAAATAGTACAAATTAGTAGAAAGATTAGAAAAAATGCAACACTTTCATCTGGCGGAAAGGCAGTTTTTATTTTTATACAAAACATGATTTATTTCACATTAAAAGTTAATAATTTTAGATTAGAGTCAAGTACAGCTCAGCATTTTGGGTTTTCATCAAGCCTCCTCCGTTTGTCTTTGGTTTTGTATTGTTATAGTCATTCGTTTATTATTATCATCATTGTACATGTATTCGTATTATGGTTGTATTTGTTGCGTTGTATTGTATTGTACTGTATTGCAAACCATTCTATTTGTCTATACTGTACGATTTGTAATGTCTGCGTGTAATTATTGTGACTTATAACCATGATGATCTTAAATTCATATTTACTGTAAATATTTTGAATACTCACCTTCACTTATAAACTAACGTTTTATGTATGTGCATTTCGCTCAAAAACGTTTTGCTCGCCTTGAAATACTTACAATTTCACATTACAGTTCAATTCTAGAAGTTATGACTTTTTTAAAAAGATTGTGGTCTATCGGTCCATTTGCTGTTTCCATGAATTGTCCAAATGATTCTTTAACAAAAAGAAAACAAAGTTCTGACATGGGAGAATAGGATGAGACATAGCATGAGGTTTTTAGACTATGTATGATCTTTAGACATTTAAATCTACCGTACTCACTGAAATGTCTACACTACAATTTGTATGTGTGTATATGTCTATTTGCTGTGCAAGCGTAAAATTTTACCATGTGCTTCCTTGTAAACTTTTTCCTTGACCACATAAAGAGCAACATAAACAGTATCCCAAACAAAACCAATCGTGGCAAATAATGGATTTCAATCTTATCGTTTACAATATTTGCATGGTCGTCAGAAAATCTTCGAGTTCAGTTTGTCTGAGCAGGATGCGTGGTCGGATGCTTACATTGTCAATTGATTTTTACTAGCAACTTTATAAACCAGACAAACTTTCATAGCAATTGATTGTATGAATTGATAAGCTGAAAGGAAAACAACATTTTATTTCTTCGGGTCTTTTTTTCCATTATTGACTTAAAAGCGCTTCTGAGTCAACTCTCAGTATTTTCCCAAATATGACGGAATTTATGAACCTATGCATACTCAATGCTGTAAGGCAACATTTTAACTGTGAAATACAATTCCGTGTGAGAAAATATCTTTTACAATGCCAGGACTTTTCACTATTCAATCTTTATTAGCCTTTATTTTGCAAGGCCATTGTATTTTCAAAGCCATGTCTATGATGAAAACACTTCTTTTTTGACTCTTCGATTTCAAGTGTACGAAGAAACTCTTTGTTCCTATTACTCTCAGATTCCAAGTATACCTATAACGATTTTGTTCATTTAATTCTCAGGTTTCAAGTACACGAAAAAAACTTTTTCTTTTGCCATCTAATTAGGTATTAGGGAATTTCTCACGACAGACCAGAAATATGACACTATTCTTTAATTAAAATGCAATTAAAAATGAACAGCAAAATATATTACTAATTTTTCTAAAATACTGCAGCCTATCATCAATTTTATTTTAATTATTATACTTGCAACGATTTCTAAACAAGACTGTATAATTTGTTGCAGACCAATTTCATGAAAACGTCACTTACTAAAGGATCCAACCATAGTGCACATGGAATGAAATAATATAAAAGTTTGATTAATTTACTAGAGTGCCAAAACATTTGTGTGTCTTGCAAAATACAGCTCTAATATGCATGACAGCATTAAAACTGCTTCAAAGTTAGACTAATTTGCATGAGAATAAATGAAGAGTATGATGTGATGAGAGAATATAAATTCAAAATTGACTAGAATAAATAATTGTAACGTAATTAGAGTAAGTGCATCTCGTAGTAAAGTATTTATGTCTCTTTAATTTTCACGAAGAAAAATAAATAAACTATTTGATTGCTTTCTTCACAGCCCCAGTGCCAATACATGGCAAGCCATCAACACAAAGACGATTCAAGCGAAAGAAGGCGAAGGTTGTCCCCGTTGTGGTGGCGCTGTGTTTGCGGCCGAACAGATGCTGGCCAAGGGTCGAAGTTGGCACAAGTCTTGCTTTAAGTGCAAAACGTGCACTAAGGCACTCGATTCTACGAATCATTGCGATGGTCCCGACAAAGATGTCTACTGCAAAGGTATAACCGTTTCAACACCGATTTCCACACGTACGCGAGTAATGACGGCTTTTTCTTGAAGCAGCAGCAAAATTTTTACAATTAGCTTGATGGGTTTCCTTTTCTCACGCAAATGTAAATACGTACCTAATTTAGTGTCCCGTTTGCAACGCTATTCCTAAATCTTGCTCATCTTTCTTGATACATGAGAAAGATAAATAGCGTAGTCCTCTTATTCATCCTTTCTCGTCCTTCAGACACGAAGGAACAGTACAATAGCATCAATATGTTACGGCACGTTCGGATATAATGAGAATGTGGAGATGTGCTGATAAGAATAGGTATACAGCGAATCTTTCTGAACTTTTAATCCAGGATTGGCAACGTCTCTTCTTGGATATGTCGTTACTGTAAAGCCAATTTTTAACCCATACTTTCGTCCTAGCGTCTCCAGTGAGTTACAATTTTCCGCACCGTGGACTATTAATGTAGTTTTAATGAAAACCAGGACAGTTTTATTGTCCAATAAAAATATATTTCAGGTTTAAGGAACTTTTTAAGAACATTTGACGAGGCACAGATAGAAGTATAGAATATCCAAGTTCTATATAGAACGGAGCTTCTCTGAGTGAGTTACCCTACAGCCATACTCAAATTATGGAGAAGTTATTTGAGAGAATTTAACTTACTTTACTACCAGATCCTAACACGCACTGGTATCATACTCCCCAAGACAAGGAATTATAGTAGCCAATTTCCGAAACGCTGACTGAAATCTATTATACATTTATATTGCAACTTGCAAATTAGTAGGTAGGTACCTAGACCGACATAGATATAAATGTAATAATAGCGAGGTTTTTTAACATAATTTGACGATTTTTAACATTTTTAACATTCTCAGGATTTAAAAACTTCCCGACATGTATACCTACTCTTCATTTATCCAAACAAGCCGTAACATACATATTCAATATCTTGTGCATTACAACATAGCTCAAGTAAGTATATCTCGTGTTTAGCTGCTCACAGTCAGTGTCTACGACATAAAAGGATGAGAAAGTTTTCTTTATGACAAAACTTTGCTTTTTACAACACCGTGATGGTAAAAGAAACCACAACCGATCAAATTCCTTAAGCAAAATGCTCACAATCAGTAAGACTGTATTGATATTTGGAGTCAAAGTATAGTTATAAAATAATTTAAATGTGGTCGACACAACATGATGAATCCCGATACAATACAAATGGTTTCGTTGTTAAATCCACTAAGAATAGAATATTTTTGAATATTTCGAATATTATAGAATAATATGTAAATGTGACGAAAGTTAAGTAAAATATAATAAGTAATAACTTTCCACAAGCTTTGAAATCAAACCGATATCAAAATGACAAAAGCAGATTTCTTACCGTAATAAGGTGGTTAATCCTAATGATATATCCTTCAAAAATCACTAATCCGCAACATTAACAAGTTTCTTAATTGTTACCGCAAGAATACACATTGTGTCGTTTTTGACGCTACCAAAAACCTTGTACAATAACTTTTTAGTTCACTTTTTGGGTCTTGTGCGTATTATTAGGAAGTTTTACAAAGATTTATTATTAGAAATTTCTTCAAAGAGAACGAACAGAAAAGAAAATCTTATTAACTTATTAATAATACTTGTAATAAGTTTGTAATAGTATCAAATTTTATCCTTGGCATAAGTTTCCATTTTTATGCAAACCCTCGTTGTAAGAAAGTAGTGCGTAGATTTAGGTATACAAATTTATTAAAAGTTTCATGTGTAGGCATTATTATTATTATTATATATTTGAGTTTCAAATATTCGAAATTTCATGCGTGAAAATAAATTGATGGTTAGGTAAAAGCGTAAATAAAAAAGTACTTAGGTAGGCTAAAATGATAAATGATACATTGAAAATAATGACAGTTACGATAAATTGTGTATACGTTGGCTATGTGTATAGTTTGTTATGGAAGAAATTTCGGGCCGAAAGGCTATGGCTATGGTCAAGGAGCTGGAATCCTGCAAAGTGACGAGTCAATATTGAACGGGTATGTTTTTGATGTGAAAAATCCATTTGAATAGCTGTGCTTGGCTTATTTTCAGCTTGCTACGGGAAGCAGTTTGGTCCAAAAGGGTATGGTTACGGGTCGGTTGGTGCTGCATTGTCAACTGAAGATGGAGAGTAAGCTAGTCAGTCAGTCAACCTTTCCACGTTTTACCCTTCTTTGTTCGTCCACTATTATTTTCTTTTCTCTTCTTCAATCAAACAAATCATAAAAATATATTCTGTCACTCTCCATTTTTCCATGTCGTGGTCGTGATGTTTGGTTTGGATATTTCCCTGTGTACTCTTTCTTTGCTCACAAGTCTCGTCTTTACTGCCCACACAACCCATGACATTGACAACCCAACCCCAAAAATGTGCGATTTCCACACATAGAAATAGACATGCTCCGGTTGGTATGAGTTACATTTAAAACATATGTGAAGCAAACTCGTGAACTACAAATGTCACTACATCATTGCCATTTAACTGAATTCAACCACACACTCTCACCTCTTTCAAAAACACTTTTATCACATGCTTCGTGCAGAATAGGAGGTTGTCAATAAAATAACATCAAACACATTCAACTTATATTTACATAGGCTCTATATAGTATTACATGCATTTTCAATGAGATTTTCATGCTATGATAATCTCATATATCTGGTCATACATAGTGAATGATATGTATGACCAGATATAAAGTGCACACCTATTAGTCAGCACACATATATCAATTCCTTTACTAAAGCAGCAGAAGGGCTGTATTAGATTCTCGTTTTGTGAAATAGACAACAATGGGAGCAAAATATACGTATCGGAATAAAAAAAATCCGATGCGCAATTTATTTAGCAAAAAATGTTAACAATGAAATAATATGAAAGTATTAGTTCTCTGAAAGAAAACAGATTACTGCTGCCTGCCTCCAATAATAAGTATTCATAGGAAAAGGATAAAAGTACGTGCTAGGTTATGTGAGAATGCTTTGAAACTGAAAGACTTATATAAATCATGAAACGCGTGGGAGAAGGATGGAAGCCCAAAGCGTATACCCAAGTCAAAGAGCAAGAGCAAAGAGACTCACTCAGCGCACGATTGCAATAACAGTATAAAAGCTTTGAAAGAACAAAGAGTCGCGTAGGACGACTGTGATGGAATGATCCTGACTTTGAAAAAGTGGTTCGTTAGGTAATGAGTCCTTTCCTTCAAAATAGACTAAGTAAGAAGTTTCAACTAACATAATATATCAGCTACTACAGCAAATAATATTGCTGTTTCTGTTTTCTTTGTTTAAGACGCAGTTCATATAATTATTTTTGATCCTCAGCCAGTTTAGTGATCCTATTTACTGTTTAGATAGGCTAAAATAGTATAATAATGTAGGATTTGTATTAAAAAATGGCCTACAGTGTTTTTTACTACCTACTGGAGAACACAGGGAATGATGTGGGCTTGCATTAGAAACATCAGAGACCATATATAATGATGAAGGAAATGTGTGTTGCAAACTTCTATTGCAAACAATTCACAATCTTCAAAGTGAAAAAAGCAAATAAGGTTAATATAGGTACTTTTAGAAACATGAAGTGTCAAACTTTGTATTGAAGGAATGCTTAGGCAGCAGAAATCTGGTGCACGACGCAATTATTTTGTTAGCTTCTCTCATTTGTTGTTGGAGCGGCTAGACGACACCGTGGTAAGTTTTCATTGCCACTTCACCTTTTGCCGATTAGGACTTCAAAGGTTTTTGTCACTTTTACATTACGCAACCACTTCACGATTATTTACTTACACTGCAGGTAACTTCTTTCAGCTTTTGTATGCGTAGGTTTTAGTTGTCCACGTGTAAATTCTTAGTCCGGTAAGTAAATTGAATTTCTTTCTAGCAGCACAGGTCAGTTAAAGAGAAGTGGCCCGCATTGAGTTAGTCGGCATTAACTGACACATTCTACACAATCTTCACGGTAATTTTGTGCTTCAGTTAAATTTTCCTTGCGTAGCATTACGTGACAAAGGAGGTTTAGTGTCAATGGTACTTATCGATTTAAGAACTTGGACACTTACAACAGAACATATTTTATACGTAGAGTAAGTGTATTCTTCAAGATGCTCGATATACATACAAGTGTGTGTGTCTGAATGTAATAGACTCTCCTTGGCTCAAAGATTTCTGCTCCTATTGATTTCTTTGGTAAATACAGTTGACAAAGAATGTCTTAGGTATATCCCATCTATAAAACATTCGGACACTGGCACCCACATTGAGTTTCACAAGGCAATAACTGGATTGCAGCTCATCTTCTAAATAACGCTGCTGAGATGTTCCTTATCTTCGCACTGCAGGGTTAATCTTTTGTCTCGTGGTCCATTTCTCCATCCGGACGCAGCAAGGAATACCGTTTCTTCTTCCCTCCGGAATTGATGAGACTGGCTTATATTATGCGCTAGATGGATTTTTCCTCTTTGTCATGTCAACTACAATTGAATACAATATTTATACACCTAGGTGCTTTGCCCATTCACTCAAGCGCCAGAATGTCATTACATGGAATATTTCCAGAATTCACATCACTATTATAAGGAGAATTTTTATAATACTCAATAATATTATGACCATTTATTAACTGTATATCTGCTCTGCTCTAGTACATTAACGTTATTAAGAATTCCATCGTTTCACTTGAGCAAACAGCATTACCTCCAAAACCAATCATGAAATCATACCACCGGTGAATCAAACGAGATGACAAATTGACCATTGTAATGTGAATGAAATGTCTGAGACTTTCATCTGCTCTTTTCTCAGTCAGTGTTGTGAATTATTATTTCTTCGTGCAATTGTGGTCGCTTATTTAAAAATATTATCATCTTTTAAGGAATTTTATTATTGCGGTAACTCGTAGACGAAGATACGAAGATGGGTGTTGATATCATTGCGGCAAAAAATAATAAAAATTCAGAATTCTACACAATTATCAGCAAATAGTGTAGAATAATTTTATTATGATAAGTCTACATATATTTCAATTTTTATTGGAAGTCTCTCTGAAATCAGGGTGGACAGTCTTTGAATCAGAGATTGAATCGACATGTGTCACCATTTACACACATTTGCTTTGTTCTTGGTATTTGTAGCTTATATAAACTCTCCAAACGACCAGAATTTCACCAACTGATTCTCTCTCCATATATTTTTCAACAATATACCGGTTACAATACTGAAATAATACAAAATTACAACGGAAATCAACAATTAACTTACATATCGACTATAACAGATCCAAACCATGCTTTCAAGAATCTTGACAAACCAACCAAACTGAAATGCAGCTAATTCATGCTAATACAATTGATTTGCTGTGTAGTCAAGAGTGTAAATGATTTCAGATTGACTGAAATTTATCATTGTGTGTGTGTATGTGTGAAAAGATTTGTGTGATACTTAGAATTTATTTGAAAGCAGCATTGTATTTCTGCCTTTGTGATTGACTACCTGATGTGAACATGATTTCGATCATTCAAAGAATATATCTATCACAGGGATCAGTATTTGTCAAACAAACCTACTCTCATCACTGACACTACATCCATCATGGCCAAAGAGGGAGAAGGTTGTCCTCGTTGCGGCGGAAGTGTGTACGCTGCAGAGGAAGTGCTTGCCAAAGGACGGGTAAGATATTTTCAGAACCGCTTTGTTATTCCATATTCTCTTGAACAAAGAGCTTTCTCAGTTTGCTTACACCGTACATGAAATTTAAGAGGATTAAGCAATAAATGACTAACTACTTGATAAATATGTGCGGTGCACACTAATTCGCAAGTTACAAGAAAATGCTTTCCATTTGTAAATTGCATCTCCCCAGGATTTCAACTAAACCTCAACTAATTACTATAAGTTGTTAGTTGATGAGTAAATTTTAGCATGTGGAATTTACGACGATTTAATTATTTTCTACAGGCATGGCACAGAAAATGCTTCAAGTGTTGCGAATGTAAGAAGACCCTCGATTCAATCAACGCTTGTGACGGGCCAGACAGGGACATTTACTGTACAACCTGTTATGCTAAAAAGTACGGCCCGAAAGGATACGGTTTTGCTTGTGGATCTGGATTTCTTCTTACTGATGTTCTGGCGTAAGTAAAACCAATACGATACAAGCTCAAGTACTCTGCCACTAAATCCTACGTTTTACAACCACACTCGCCGTATATTTCTAGGGTGTGCATTACATACAGTATTTTGATGTGGTTGTGTCATTATTATGTACTGTGTGTATAGAAGACCTACGTTCTACCTACACGTAGGTAAAGTGTAATTCAAAGTAAACAGAAGGTCGACCTATAGCTGAAGGCTAATGGCTTAAAAGAAATTGAGTTTCGCGTGCAGTAACTTAGTTTAGGGACTTTAGTACAACAACGCATATTGCTTTTTGTCTTGTCATTTTTTAAATTACCTATAAAACTCCCAACTACCTAGAATTATTCTCATATATAAATTCTCCAGACATATTTTCCCATATGCTGCAATTTTATGAGATATGTGGGTTACTATAGCATTATGTACATCTGTCGGCAAGCAGAAAGAGTATTAACTACACCGTTTTGGTTAGAAGAACACTAGGATCTTTCATCCGGTAGTAATTTCATACCAAAATGCACTGCTACTATCTTCTGTCACCGAGTCCTTGATTAATGACAAAGTCCTATACAATGTTTCTTCGCTCTCCCTTTTATCATTCGAGGAGAGTTGCACTTTTTCCCGAAAAAAAAAGAAAATACTTTGTGTACAACACGCTCATTTCTAGACTCGAGAATTTTTTTAACTCTCTCATGAATCCTTTTAACCGTATAGTATCCCAATGGCCCCACTATTTCTACTAATCATCAATAA
This sequence comes from Pogonognathellus flavescens, assembly GCA_019776165.1. Taxonomy (NCBI): domain Eukaryota; kingdom Metazoa; phylum Arthropoda; class Collembola; order Entomobryomorpha; family Tomoceridae; genus Pogonognathellus; species Pogonognathellus flavescens. The sequence continues at coordinate 9,821 of JABASD010000089.1, read as the reverse complement.
TTCATCTATAAAGTGAACCCATTTGTTTTGTAGGTAGGTACTTTGTATTTCAATGCAAAGTTAGTTGCTTCATATTATGCCGAATTATAAATCTTCCAAAAAGTAGGTTGAAAAAAATTGATCCGCCATTTGTATTCCTGAGCAACGAAATGAGAAATTCGTTAATATTTGTTTTAGTTAATTCAATGTGTGTAAACCCAGCAATCCATAATTTGAAAATTCCGAATCAATCAAAACTTTCATCCCCTAAGAACGAAGTTGAAAAGTATTCCTTTACACACTTTTACATGAAAAGGCAATAAATTGATTCTACGTATGTAAGAATATACATTGTATGAAAAATCACGCAATGAAGGAATGAAGTGGCTTTTACAATAAGAAAGAAATGTTTTTTGTGATTTTCTGTCTATTTTTCTTATAAGGCTGTGTAATAATTATAGGTTGATACACTATACAGTGAATACAAAATTAAGCTGCCTTACAATTCAACACAGAAGATAAAAATTGCTTTGATAAATTTTCTGTGACTGTGATCGATATAACAACAAATTCAGGGTATCATACAGAGTTATTATTAGGCATAAGTCGACGTTATTTGTAGATTTCATACATTATGCATAAGTATTCTTGAAATGCACAGTATTAACAAAAAACTTTATTTACATTTCAATACTGCGTACATTAATACCAACGAACACGAGGTGTATACGAGATACCTATATAATAATATTACCTATACCGAACTTAATGTAAACGCAGCTTGATTTTCGCATCAGTCGAAGTTACTTTTGTGAAAGTATTATTATTTCCCTTTGACGAACTTTACTAAATCCTACAAAGGAATACTGATGGAAATCCTACCTGGCTCGCGAGGAAAGTCCAGAGTCCAGGGTGGTCGCGTGGCTCGATATAGTGTTCACATTAAAATACATTATAGTCAACCAAGCGTGGATGTTGAGATACGATACGTATACTAAACTATTATACCTACTTTGCTTTGTTAGGAAAACGATGACTCATCCAACTTGCTTTACTGCCAACGAATAATCAAGCGCTTACTTGTTAAGTAAGAGCTCTTAGAGTTCCTTATAATTATTTTGACAAATTAATCATCGACTGATGCAAACGGTCGATAAGCTAATTAAGTAGATATCACATTATTGGAAGCCAAATCATTAAATCAATCAGAGCTACTACTAAAATTCTGAAAACATAGTTTGCGTTTCTCTGAATGTTAAGATAACATTGAAACTGCAACTCATCAATAACCATCATCATAGGTATTTTTGTAGAAATTGTTCAGTTTTTGCACAACGTGTGCATGTGAAAGAAAATCAGAGATATGTGCAAATGTTTGATTTGGGCACGCTAAACGATCGTTAGCAATACTGTTTTCAATTATTTAGCATGGATATTTAGACTGACTGATCACATTATTACGGAGACTTACTTTCGGGAGAAATCATGAGACTATTAAATACAAAGCGATTGGTCAGAGTCGGAGGAAGCATGTCACAGTGACAATATAACCAAAGAGTATGGGAGGCGTGGGAGACATAAAAAAGCCATTAAGCGTGTGTCAGGGTCATGAAAGGTAAAAAGTGATATATTGTGTGGGATTGTATGGATCTATAATTAGGAACGAAGAAAACGACACTCAACGACCGAACTACTTGACCGACTGTTCAAAAATCAAAGCACCACCGGGTGAAGGTTGTCCTCGTTGCCTCGGAGCCGTCTATGCAGCTGAACAGATGCTCGCTCGTGGATCCGTAAGTGGAATCAAATTTACATAAATTTATGCTTGGCTATCTGTTTGCTTTGTATCAAGCCCCAGAAGAGTTTATCTATAAACATTAAACTAAATTAGTTTCTTGCGTTGTAATTCCATAACGTGCTTTAGTGAACACAACCGGCAGGTCTTCCACCATCAAACTTTATCTGCCAAAGGTTGTTGCATTGTGATAGGATGCAATTTCAAGAGATGGCTTTCTCTTTTCGTTAATATTTTTGTTAGTCTCCCTATACAGAAGCATCCTGTCCCTGTCATTTCATTATTAATAGTGGGAGTTTCAGTCTGCATGAGTCAAGTGGTGCATACTCAAATCCTCACGTCTTTTTCTGTTCGATTTTACTATACCTAAGTACTAAGTTTACTTGCATTCGAAAAAAGTTTCAAAAAAAGGCTCTGTAGACTTATGATATAAAACGAAGCTGACAATTTGATATTTGAAATATTTTACAGATATGGCACAAGAGATGCTTCAGTTGCGCAGATTGCAAAAGGCCTCTTGATTCCATCCTGGCATGTGACGCTCCAGACAAGGAGATCTACTGCAAAGCTTGCTACGGCAAAAAGTTTGGTCCCAAAGGCTACGGCTACGGCTACTCTCCTACTTTGGTTTCTGTGGGAGACATCCCTGCCTCAGCTCCCATGTAAGTCCTTTCCATTCTATAATCGATTTATTTATTTCTCCATGGAATGGTCCTGACATTCAATGATAGAATATAAGAGATCCAATATACATTGCTTCAAGTATAATCGTATCATTCTTCCTCCTGTTTATTTTAGAAACGAACTACATTTTTTCTAAGTGAAAGCACAAAGAAAAATTATCTTACTTTTGTGTACCTAGCAGTAGATTCTATTTTAAGTCTGCCAAAATTCCCATTTCCCTGATCATATAAATTCTACAAAGAGACTACGTACAAACTAAATACACACTACATACAAAGAGATGACACGATGAGGGTGGAATAATTCCCAGAATTAAAACCCCCAGCATTAAATGGACTACTAGTTACCTAATTCTGGCAAAGGCTTAAAATAAATTACACGATTTTCAAAACAACGATACTAAAGAACAATGACGTGTAGAATAGACCAGAATGGAATAGAGTTTGATTTTGGATTATTAAATAGAGTTGACCCAAGACCAAGTGGAAATAATAAAGCCCCCGAAGGTGAAGGATGTGGACGATGCGGTTTTGCTGTGTTCGCGGCAGAACAAATGCTGTGCAAAGGAAAGGTATGCAATTTTATTTGATATCCCGAATCCCTCTTTGGTGTGTAGGTATTTTAGGTAGGTATGTAATATTGGTTGTTGAGTCGTGGTGTAGCATTAAGAGGGTATGATTGATGGTGTATTCAGAACGTCTAGAAACGTATATAGTGGAGATTTAGGAAGTGAAGAGAAAGTTATGGGAGAATTTATTTTGATAAAGGAGTTATGGAGCAGTGGACGGGTAAGTGGAACGTGTAGCATTTGTGCTCCTGGTTTGACTGTCAGCAGTGCATTGGGATAAAGCACTCTGTTTGATTTGATACTTCGAAAATAACTGTGTGTAATGGATGAGGGTTTGCTGTGTAAGAAATGAATATAAGCGTCTGCTGAATACTTTAAAGAGTCATCAGAGAGAGATTCGAATTCCTATCACCGTTTTCCACGGTTCAAATTTCCCACTTTGCTGGTACTTATTCAAGTTATTGTATATTTCCGTATATTTGATTTTCCGTTAGGTATGGCACCGCAGGTGTTTCCATTGTGGCGAATGCCGGAGATCCTTGGACTCGACGAATTTGAATGATGCACCAGACGGAGATATCTACTGCAGAAGCTGCTACGCAAGAAAGTTTGGTCCCAAGGGAGTTGGCTATGGACTTGGCGCTGGAACACTGTCCATGTCCTAAACATCTTGTGGCAACACAATGTCAAGTTAAATCAATAACGTTATTATACAATACTACTTCAATAGAGCCATCGAATGCCACGCAATGATGATGTGAAATGACATAAAATCAAAATGCTCTTGTATAAAAATATCCAACATAAATCTACAACAACACACAACACACACACACACAACAATAACATACTTGAATTAAAGAGGAGGCAGAAAAATTACAGGAAATTAACAGCTTTGACAACAAAACAAAAATTCACATCCGTTGTATTCATTCGTTGAAGTGGAAATGAATGGAAATGAATTGGAAGAGGGAAGACGATAGGGCAAAGACACAGTTGTCATCCGTTGCCAATGAAAACTGCTTGGTCCACGTGAAAATGCCATTATAATATTACTATAAAATACTTACTATAATACCACTGTATTGAATTGTACTTTCTTGTGTTGTGCTTCACCGTCAACTATTCTGTTAATGTACTTTAATCTCACTCATACTTATATTATGTACGTGCATATTATATATACATACACTAGCTTGCTTTCTTGCTTTCACTTGAGCATTCTGAATTATTTCAGCATTTACTTTTGCTGGCCGTTTGAGAGACTTGGCGATCTACATATAGACTTTTCACTCCAACTTGTATTCCAACCATATTAATGATGCTACTACGGTATAATTATTGGTTACGTGTATTATATCTATAGGCTAAATGTGTACTATGCTAAGCTCAGCTATAGCTTCTTCCTTCTCTGTACATTATCACACTACTTTTCCCCAAACTGTCCAAATTCTAATCGGCAGTTGTTCATTTTCCATGTGCAGAACTATTTCATCGTAGTAATATGCGACACTGTGGACGCATTTACATATGCATAAATAAATTTTAATAATTCTACAGTCTGCGAATTGCTCTACAGAGGCTTCTTCATACCAATCCTTATCTTTGCCCGAGTAATAAATCTTATACTGGTAGTTCTACCCGTACATCTATACGTAAATTATTATTAGGTTATAAAATATATTATACCTTACAATTAGTCCCTTTGTCTTTAAGCAGTTTCAAAGTAAACGATCAAAAGCATTTTGTCTACATCCATATTTATGTTTGTTTCGTTGTACAAGTTGTACCTAATCAAATTTCCCCATAAAATTCATTTAATTCAAAATTTAAAACTTTTCTGCGCTAATAATCAAATGTGTATAAATAAAAATGTAGTAATACTGGATACTTTTTAGAATCTCAATGAATTAGATATTTCAATCTCTTTCCAACATTAATTACTACATTGAAAACGATTTTATTTGCTGCTCATAAAATAATATTATAAGGGTAGAATTTAGAGACACTAAATATAATTCATAAAATGAAATAGTGTAGGTATGCATTATGTACAATAATAATTTTAATTGTAAAGACATGGGTCAATTTTTGTGACAGACTTTCTCTCGTCTATTGTTAAGCGACTTAAATTTAATTAATATGTATTATGGGCAATGGTTAGTCACAGGCAAACTTTTGAGATAAGAATACTTACGTAGACAGACGCCTATGCTACTTTCATGTAATTTAATGCATTATTTAAGCCAACAATAAGTTAATTGAAAACTGTGTGAAGTGACACGAATTTCAATGATGATGAACAGAGAGGTATTATTACATGAACATTCTCAGCAGAGTACTTACTAGGCATTATGTTTGCATAATCTACGTAAAGTACTTCTCTGAGGATATGCAGGCGTCACACCACGGGGTTCATACTTTAAATAAATAGGCGTCATGTTAGGATTCAACTGAATATTGTAGCATGGTAATTGCTAGCGTGTGAAAGAAGTAATAAATTATAGATAGTCGTAAGTAGACCTTGGTGAGAGAATGTTTATTTCTGACGAGAGTTGAGTTTTGGCAGATATTTTCATGATTGTATGCTGTAATAATTATTAATTGTGCTACCATTCGTTAAACGATATTATTGCCAAGCATTTTGAATGTGACCACTACGTTAAACTGTTAGCAGATATGTAAGGTTTAATAATAATAATTAGTTAGTTAGCCAGCTATGCATTTCTCTCTCTCTTGCTAGGTCATGCTCTCATTTTCTCGATTAAAAATGTTTAAATTGGGATTTTGCACATGGAGCTTTCATTGAGAGACGAGTTTCATCTATGACGTCCTTCAGCTATGATCAAATGCGCAATTATTCTCCCTATTATCATTTCTTGCCTTGCCTTTCCTCTGACTACGTGTACTGCTGAAATAATAATTTATGGTGAGAGTAATGTAATGTAGTCGCTGTGTGAGTGTAAACGTAGAAATGCAAAGCCATTTGTTGAAAATCGCCAGCAGCCTTTGTTCCATTGTTTTGCTACATAAGAGCCTGCAGCAGATATGAGAAACTCAATGTTGTTTCTTGTTTTCCATAACGCTACTGTTACTTTACTACTACTGCACTACCAACCAACCACCACACCACCAAATCATAGTGTCAATTCAATAGTGTCAAAACCATCCTAACCAATTCTCTGGCTACCAATAATGGATATAGACCACACAAGCGTTTAATGTAGATACGTCTGAATTGCATCGTTTCCCTCCTCAACTCAACCAGCTTTCACACCAATCTCTACCCGTCTGCGTCCACATTACAAAACTCGTCAAAACGGCGAATTTTAAGTCACTCTATCAAATTTCCATCAAATTTAAACAAAAATTCAACTTTATTATTTATAATAGACAGTTATCAAGACCAAACCATAATTGCATAAAGCTGTAAGTTTTCCTCCCCTGTGACACCTTCTTGGGCGTAAAATCTTTTCTTTTGCCATATCTGTAGTGTAACAATTGTTTTCCCCACAAATCGTCAAAATACACCTTAGAAACTGACAAAAGTTTTAAATTACAGTTGAATTTATTTTACGTCGTACACAATAAGTATGTGCGTTTTGATAACTGCAAGACTCTTAGTTCATATGAGCAAAACGATTCAGATCCTCATAACTCCCTAATGGGTTGAATTTGATTGTGAAATGAGCCGTAAGAACCAAGTCGGTAGAGGTTTGTGTGAGAACAGGTTGGGTGAAGAGGGGTTTGACTGGTTCGACTGATTCATTTAGTGGTAAAGGCCCGTATGTGATGTAGACTATTCTTGCGACAAATTCAATTAAACGAGATGAGTCTCACACCGGTCTGGTAGAAGATAGTATTTACTTATTTCCCTTTAAAACGACTGCTCTGCTTGTTTAACGTTGACTACATGCGATCACATTACTCTGAGAGATGAAATAGAATTAAATGAAGTCAGGGAGTGTTACATCTACTTACAATTAGTGCATTCTGCCCTTGGTATAGACTGCAGTTGTAGGACTTTGTTTTCCTTGTAAAACTTTGCTGTAGGCAATGTAGATATTTAGATCCACTTTTCACTGTCCTCCAAAAGGACATAAATTTACGAGATAAAAGAGATTAGCGTAGCCGTTAAAATTGACGCTTATGTCCGTATTATGCAATGTTATAATATACCATGTAGCAGGGCATATACAAATATGTTATATTACAAGTAAGTAAACATTAGAGCATAAAATGCTATTGAAGTGTTATAATGGGTATTATTATTAGTATCTCTACTACAATGCAACTTTACACTGCCATAAAATGACTCTATAGTCTCTCAGATGGGTAAAATTAGTTTGGGATCGGTGGTGGGTCTTTTGGGAAGCAAATAGGTGAACATTTATTAGAGAATAATAAGAGTATTTAATAATCCAAGGGATTAGAGTCACAAAAACTGCAAAGACAACCTGCCATAAACATTAGCATCCAATTGTTATATTATACGCATACAGTCTGGAGTCTGGACTCAGAAAGTTTTCATGCAAAAATATTTATGTGTGCGAGATGTGCTTCAAAAGTGTCTATTTCATGTTGCGTAGTCGAATGAAAGGTTCATAATTTACATTTGTGCACTGAAATGAAATTATTATGGTAATACTCAAAGCTTGCATTGGTAATCATCATATTTTACAGCTGAAAGAACGCAACAATAATGCGTGCATAACACATAAAGGCAGCATAATCTGTTGGAAATATTCAGGGACAAGTAGCGCGTCAAATCGCTTTAGTACGCTTAACAATATTATTATTACAAGCGTACGTTTATCACACGGCTTACTAATTTGAATTGGTTCTTTTAAGCAATTAATTACGCTGTGTCGGATTTTCAGTCAGTTATTCGGTGTGACTATATGTACCCTCAAAAACTGAGTGCCTGTATTACTATCAGTAATATTACATTGCGGGGTTATGTTGGCAAATAATGGAAAATTCAAAATTCTCCATGCTCCCATAGATTCACATTTGTTTTGTATATATGCAAAAGCAATGATTATATTATAATATCAGAGAAAGGGTTAATAAATTGAACGTATTAAAATGATGAGACACTTGGCCTATCAGGAATGTACACAGGAGAAAAATGAAAGGATGATGAAAGATAATATCCTATAAAACAAGGACTTTATAACACACTTTGAAAATATTCTTGTTTTGGCCATAGATATTTTGGGGCTCTGCAAAGGGGAACAAGTTATGTAGGTACGTACTAGCTTGAAATGAAGAAAGAGAAGATTTATTATTACATACTTAAATTTATTAATGATGCGGAATGAGAGCAAATTCAATAATAAAAGACTGCTATCTATGTTGGTATCTATCAATTATATTGTTTGAGAGGAGAAAATCGATTATATCTTACAAAGCTACTGCTGCTAGTACAATTTGAAGTAGATTAATAAAATTGATGAGAAAATATGTTATTATCTATGCTTCTGGAACTTACTGCTGCTTTGGATATTTCGGGAAATTTATTGCGTCTCTGAAAGTGACTCCTCTCTTCACATTTACATAATGAATAATTCGGAGAGATGTTATTTCCGGATGGAGATGCATGCAGACTCGTGTAGAACTAGACTTAAAGGATGAGGCCCTTAGTCTATATTGCCAGCTAGATTGTGTTACAGACAATCTACCTATGACAAGTAATTGTGAGCTCTTAGAGTAACTAGATATTCTTCCACTCTACTCGTGATTACACAATGCAACTGGAAAAGTAAATTGTTATAGGTACAGTACATCACACATAAATGCGCATTATTGTATAAATGTCAAGGAATTCTCGCAGGCTGTAACCAAATCGATTGTTTTGTGTAAAAAGGGTTACATGTGGTAGAGTGGTACATAGGTGGTACATATGTTGAAATACTTGTTTACTGCGTGTTAGACAAATCAAGCAAGGCATAAGTACACAATTCTGCTGAACAAAATATTTATGTCAGGTACTTCAGGAAATGATGATAAAATGGAGGAAATGATGTGCAATACATATTATGAGAAAACCACTCTGCTATTGTGTAGTTCGTAATATTATGGGAATGAATGAGAAATATCAATGCATTGTTAGAGTGCTTACACACGCGGCTGTAAGATGATAAAAGAATATTCAACACGTCTATCATAAGTGATTATATAATATGTGCTAGTTGATAATAATGATAGAGGGATATAAATAAGCTGCTGTGCGTGATTCTTTTAGCATAACTGCATTTCAGTCTTAGAGTGTTAAAAAATGGGCTCGAATTGGAGCACCTGTTATAAAGTAGCGTAGATCGACCCGATAGCTTTTTATTGCTATTCGTAGAAAAAATGTGTTTTGAAAAAAGTGAATTGATGTCGTTAGCTTGGAAAAGGATGGCAAGAACCCATTTGATATCTAAATAAATATTGAAATTTTTGGTTTGGATGTGTACACAGACAAGTACGTATATGTAAATACGTGATATTTCTAACATTTGTTCTAAGATTAGTAAGACTAAACTCGCCAGATTTTTGCAAACAGATGAAAAACAAATGTGAATTGCTTTTTCCGCAATTTTTCTTAATTGTTAACGCTCACATGAACTACATTTATTTGCACGTGTAGGTGCGTGCGTAGAAAATACATACAAAATGTAGTTTGCATCGCACACTGATATATTTAAAGGATTTGGCGAATTAAGTCCAATTTTGGAACTTCTAAGTTGATGCAATTTTCAATTTTATTAAATAAAGGGAACGATGACACCCCTAAAAATGCAATTACAT